>JAMPIV010020381.1:0-187500 GCA_024509875.1 Oreohelix idahoensis
TTTGGGGACCATGCTTGAAATTTTTCGTTCGCGTTTTCTTTTCCTTTTCTTGATTTTCTTTTGAGTTTCTCTATTTTCTCCTTTCCTCGCATTGAAAGTGCTGCCTTTAGTTAGGTTCCAGTTTTCTTCTTCCACCATCTTGTATGTTCGAAAGTGTACTGAGGTAGGTTGGGGCAATATTTGTTCCTTTCCTTTCTAATTATGTCACAGGTTCGTGGGGTTACACAAGACATAGCTTACATAGGGGATCATCAAGACTAGTACGAATGTTTTGCCTACAATACTCCTTTAGTGTGAAAAAAAAAGAAGAGAAAGTTATCTAATACCACCCTGGACATCTATCACACACCACCAAACCGCCAACAAGTGGAGTGAGGAAGGTAGGACCATGTTAGGGGAGGAATAGACTAATTAAAAATGTGGAGAAGTTGGTACACATCAATCACCAAAAAAGAAAGTGTGACGAATAAAACGCACAGCTAGCAGTGGACCACATCTGATACGGGAAATATAAAATTTGTTGTATGTTATTCTAAACTAAACAATAATATTTGATTCAGTTTATATGTACGAAAGCAAACGTATGAGCCAGTTCTTCTTGATAAATACATATATATAAATTTAGATCCATTATATATAAGAGGGCATTCGTTGGATTACTCGAACTGGGGGCTTGACGGGCCAGAATCATTGCATAACCCCTTCACAAAAGGCGACAGACCAGATAATAAGTTAAGAAATTTGCTCAGCCCTTAAGCAGCGTTTGTTCTTGACTTCTGGGAATTTCTTGTGAAGGCTCCCCTAAGGTAGACACGACATTCATCTATCTATATCTTTGCCAAGAGTAATCTTGCGCGAAGATAGATACCTTGGACGACCTACTTTTAGATACGCTTGCGTTGTGACCATTAGTGGACCACTACTGCAAAGCAAGGGGAGGCAATCCCGTGACACACTCTAAGAATGTACTTCTATCTGCTCATCTGGGATCGGCTCTAGCACACTATAATTAAAAACCCTTCACGTTTGACGGGTTATTGCTAGTATTAACCTAAACCCTGGCACTAACCCTGCTTCGAGCTTTATCTATAATAATAATAATAGTAGTAGTAGTAGTAATAATAATAATAGTAATAATAATAATGTTCGAACAAGTTTAAGGATGCATTTAAATACATTAAAAAACTACTTAAAGAAAAAAAAACCAACATACCCGTATTATAGCATCTCCTTATCTTCTACTCAATCTGCCGACTTATAGAAAGACATTTGGGCGAAAGCGCTCGTGCGTCCCCTTCGATTGCCTTTCAAACAAACGGTGTCATGTAAAGACAATAGAATTCATGTATGCAGCGCACATTCGATTGAATAAACAGTTAGAGCTCTTTCCTCTCGCGGCACATTTACCAGATTACGGGATCGAAACTGGTAGCGTACCGCTCCAGTCCACTCAGCTCTAAATGGGTATCTTACTCTGCTAGTATGTTAGGGAAGGCAAACGCAGCGAGGAATGGAACTGGTCACTCCAGCTCATAAAAAAGCTGGACCTAGTATGGTGAAGTCTCTAACACTTCATTTCCCTGCGGTAGTTTCTGTTATAGGAATATTGTTATTGTTGAACAGAATCGACATCACGGCACTCTGGGCAAACCCATAGCTGCTCAGTCTCCCTCAGTGTCGTAAATTTTGAGAAGATAGGACTGAGATATTTATGGGCCGGTACAAGCAGAGGTGATAGTGACAGCTATGTGAAAGGAAGGTATAAAAAATAGTTTTGTTTCACGAGGAGGGGTGATAGTGTAGGGAAAAAGTGATAGTGTAGAGAAAAAATGCAGTCTTGGATTGAGTAATTGCTCTAATCCAGCCTATCTTTTACGATTCTATTTAACATTCAGACGCCCTTACTCTCCTTGTACAACATACAAGTTACGCCACACTTAGTACACAAAATTCTGTGACATATAAAAACTACGTACAGACGTGAAAACAAACTATGAATAACATATAAAAGGACCGGGGTTTGACCAACACTATAGCTTAAGGTTTATTATGTTTATTTTCGCTAGAAATATCACAACATCAAGAAAAGCATTATCATTACATCAACGAATTATAGTTTACAGACAAGAAAATGAAAATATAATCTAATAGGCCCTCCCTCTTGTATAGGAAAATTAGGAAAAATCCCAACAGAGGTAATTAACCCAAAAAGATCAAAATAATTAACAATGGGAGTAGGGAATGGTCAGAACGGGTAAGACTAAGTCCTCAATTTAACCTATCCCGAGAACACTCAGATTAGTGAGAGATAAATAAAGAAGGTGGGTAGGTTAGTAGTAACATAAGAAATTAGTATCTTTCTATCCGTTCACTCACACAAACAATACAGTGGCCCACTTTCAGATTTGCTTACCAAATGTTGACACTGCATACATTCCAGGGAGTTTAAACACTAGCAGTTATAAAAAACTAATCAGTCATATTCAGGGTCAAGTGCAGCCCCAGACTATCCGATGAGCTGACTGCTATTTTTCGGGGAGTCGCTGCAATTGATGCGTTAGTATTTTTGCCTGGATATTATTCCTTTTCACTGCAGGTATTTGCTTTGGATAAGTGTTTCTATTGTGGTGGCACTGTCCTGGAAATTAATATGGTGAAATATTGTTCCAGTGGGGTCTAGCCTCAGGTGGCTATGACACTCGGTGACGTGATGGGAAAAAATGTTAACTGATAATAATCTGCTGTTCGTTGAGGTGGGAGCCGAGTATGAACAGTGAGTTCTCTTGAATAAATCCGATGGAAAAACTCCTGTCAAGGGTCAGATGAAAAGTACTGACTTTCTGCCTCAGCAGACTGATACTATATTATGATATGAAAAAAATAAGTTGTATTCTGGGAATGTTCGGTACGAATTAAAATTTATCTATTATTGTTTGTTTTCTTGTTTTTGACTTCTCGTCATAAATAGAGAAGGTGGACCGCACAGGGGTCACAACATGAAGATGGTTATAACAATAATTTTTAGGATGCTGATAGGAACATCAGACGGTAAAATCGCTGGATCGCAAGGTTTTGATCAGCCTGGATTCTAAAGGAAGAAAAATATAAACGCTTTAACAATATTATCAATATCCTAATCTAACACACACATTTAGGTATGACTTGTTAAGCACTTCGTTATTAAATTAAATTTAAACCCCACAAATGTCTAGTTAATCTCATCGCTCCTAATATGAGATATGAACACTAGTCACTTAAAAATTTACACAAGATGAAAATAGAAAATAAATCGCGTTCTCTAAATTATCCACCGCCTAGCGTCTTTTAATTAATTTAAAGCATCTCTTACTTAGGAAATAGCGAGTAATCAATTTTTCGTTTATAGCTGGTAAACTTTGCCACACGTTATTTAATAAACACAGACCAAAAACCCAGAGAAATATAATGGAAACACTTTAACAATTAAATCACTCAGAACTCTAATATATTATTACCGCAGCACAGAAAATGAATTAATCTCCACGTATATAAGTAATCCAAAATTGTAGTAAGGCTCTCATATGCGAGCTAGGTACTTTCTTCAAAATCTCTGGCGCTACTGATAACTGAATTTTTAAGAGATGGGTATATATATATATATATATATATATATATATATATATATATATATATATATATATATATATTAAATTGGTTCAATCTCGCCAATGTCTGGCAAAAATCGCACCTCGAGCGAATTCTTCGGCCAAGTCCTGAATGAAGGCTATTTTTCACAACTTTGACTACCGTATTGCCACTTCAGCAAGAAATGTATTCTCCACGTAAAAGGTTCTTCGTCCGTTCTATTACCAGGTGTTAATCAGAGGTTTCAGATCTCGGCTCTCTCTCTCTCTCTCTCTCTCTCTCTCTGGAACTTCAAAGACGTCGTAACCTGACAGCCGGTGGCCGCCCCTGGCCCGCCTCTTTGAAGGAATGACAGTAAGAGATTCAGAGATAGCTATTTTTAATGGCTCGTGAGAAAAGACCGTAGGCGTGGCTAAACCAAAAATAAGACAGATGGCGAGAGACCTGGCTTTTAGCGCGATCACCTGGACATGCTAATTAAGGAAGCACGTGGGAACCCACGTTGATCGATTTGATTGCAAAAGAATGAGGGGTGCCGGTGAGAATAAAGTGGATCGATCAGGGTGCTTGATTTTCATGTCACACTCAGCAAGCATCGAAGCGTATGAATTAGCTATATGACTACCTTTACTTTAACACACATCAGTAGTACACAATAACTCCTCCTGCTGACACATATGGATTACTTCGGTGCATACACGGAGCTGCACAGATCAGCATACAGACGAATGAACCCAACTATCACGAAGGCTGTAATGCTGTATCAACTTCCCAGTCTAATAGCTTCGATCACAAAATATGTTTCTGTAAACACATCACGCAATCACTTCTCTGCCTCATCGCTTCTTTTTTTTCAAACTCCGCTGCCAAAACTCTTTCAGCCTGAATTGTTGTCACAAAACTCATTCATCATAGCTAAAACATGACAGTTGTGACCGCGCTATATACTGATTATGGGTCCGTGGGTAAGTCGTTATTGATCGGGTCACTTCTGTGTAAATACTGTGTGACAGTTTGCAGGTACAGTATTACTTCTTACTAATCTGACAAGTTAGTTTACTAGCCGTCCGCTAGAGATGATTATTCTTGTAGAGATATAACAGGTTCGTTCGTCTCTCGATAGTTGTTATAGTGTGCTATAGTGGTGTACTAATTAATAGAGCTGTAACTTTGAACTCATCTTGACAAAATCTGTATAATTCAGCCGAGTCAAATAACATAGTGTATTTACATAAAACATAATAAACAGATGCAGCTGGTACCAGATCTATTTCTTTCATTTGAAGGTGGTTTCTATGTGTATCAGTATTTTTCCCGTCTCTCTCCGTAAGCGTGTGAGATACAAAAAATCCCGTGTGGTTCATGACCTAGGTTACATTGACCTTCTTTTCCATAACTTTCAGTAAAAGTAGTTGAGCCTGTGTTTTCTTACTTAAATGTAATATTTCTCCAGCTTCTGACCTTTCAACTGATTTATAGCAGTTCTTCGGTTTCTTCCCCTAACAAAATAAATTCTAGCTGGGCACTGAAAAAAATCGAGAGGTACTTACTTCTGTTACTTTCTTACTTAGTCTTTGCTCCTAGTTTAGAATATAGCGACTGCCGTTATTCTGTTCTGTGAATGATAGCATTAAACTTTAACACAACCTAACTTCATGTTGAAGAACTTCAAGAATCAAAACTTAGAAATGCCTTGGTTGTTCTGCGTAGATGAGACCGCTCAAACATGGCTTCTCAACAACCCACAGGTACAGACACAACCTTCACCGAGGCCTTCTATCCGGAACTCCTTAAGATTTTAACTTTTAGTTAGCTCGACGGTGGTGTGAGTTCTTGTCACCGTTGATGGTTTCGATTGGTGCTACTCAAATGTATGAACTTATTTCATTGAGCACGGATAATGCTGGGGTAGTAGGTCTTACTGTCACACAGTTAAGGTTGTATCCTAGTCAAACCTTAAGTATAAGCCGTTCACATTAGTAAACAGAAGAGTGAGTAATGGGCACTACAATAAATTAAGCGAATACGTCCTAAGTCCTTTTTTCCACACTCTTCAGCTACTCCTGTCAAGCAACACATATACGGATTAAGGACAGAGAAGACAAACGCAAACGTAATAAAGGAATTCCTAAGGATGCTGAATATGAATATGGAGTGAAGGGAGACAAAAAATATAAAAGATAATACGTCTTCTAAAGACGAGAAAGAACCTACGGATATACGATCAAAAACAGAAAAGAATTGGAGAACAAAGAAGAAAACATGAAAAATAAAAGACACAAAATCAGGTTGTACTCGCTGTTATTGTTAAGGTTTTTTTCTTTTTTAAACAAAGTTCTAGCTTTCTTTCTTTTCAGTTTTTGTTCGTCTGTCCCTGACAACGGCTTTGTGGCCGCAACGTAGGTTCTTTCTCGTCTTACCGTTTATATACATTTTTATCACTCCACTTCACCGTTTACAACAATGTTACTGCAGTTCTACTCATTTACGTGAATATGAATATGCGCGTTTATTGAATTGGGAAATATGGGGTCGTCCACATTTGACGTTACGCAGGTGAGGGGGAGGGGGGGTGGGGAGGGAGGGGGGGGTGTCGTCAAAATGTTGTGACGTTGTGTGACGACGAGGAGAAGGGGGTTTGGACAGATGTGAAATAAAAGAGTTATACCCACTTCTGACATAAATTATGTTTCTACTTTTATCCGTAATAGTTGACTTTTATCCGCAATAGTTAATTTTTAATCCGCATTTGTAAATTTTTATCTGCATTAGTACTTTTTGTCTTAATGGATAACAACTCACTCGTGGATGACTTACATCCCCTTAATTCTCCAAGGCGTGCCTTCACGGACGTTAGTCACAAACTTTTTTCCACCAAAGTTGCTGTCTGGAAACTATATAAAAATCGTGCGCTTCTGACTTTTGCACTAAACTGCACGACGTTCAATGTAACGTGTATGTTTTGTCCCCACAAAAGTTGCAGTTATATTTTATTTAAATAATAAATAGGAAACACATAGTAAAGTGTCAAAAATCTGCAATATATTTTATTATTATTATTTTATTATTTTTTTGGGGGGGGAAGGGGGCGTTTGATTATTTCCCTTTGTGAGGGAAGACGATAAATTACGTCCCTTGAATTAAAAAAAAACTGCCAATAACTTTTTTTTCAAAACTTTACAAATGCTGGTACATCAACTTCATTCATAGTCATTCAATGATTTTCTCAGTCTTCTAAATGTGCAGTAGATGCTGAAAGGTTAAGGCGTTAGTTCTTTCCCCGTCATTATTTTGACGAGTATATTTACTGATTAATATTATAATCTCAGCTGAAATATCGGGTTGTTGTTATAACCTTTAACTAGTTTAAATAGTTTTTAATTATATATTTCTATTTTTTTTTAAATTATGTAATACAAACCTAAGAAAACAAAATGCAGACTAAATGGATTGTGCTGTTTAAAATTACATCTGAATAACATCAACAGGTTATCTCCATTGCGACAACAGTCTAATGAAATCAAAGAAATGTATCGAGATTTAAAAAAAGTCTCCTCCAACACAAATATCAGAATCAATATAAATGTCAAGTTAGTCCTATTGAGTGGCTCTGAACATGGCGAACAACAAAAATAGTCAGGCTTTCTCAAATGGTAAAACCGGTAGTCTCCTTGCTGATACTGCCATAGGAAACTGAAGTGTTAGAGACCACAGTACAAGATCAAGCTTCGAGAGGTCAAGTAACTACTTCCTCTCCTCGCTGATTGTGCCTTTCTTGACCCAAGAGTACAGTCAGGTATCCATTAACAGTTGATAGACTGTAGTGTGACACCGCCGTGTTTCCAGCCCGCTACCTTTGCCGCGACCGGCCTGCGCTTTAACCACAGACGCTATCATATTGGTGCTTGCTTAAATAGAAGGGCTGTAGTGGTATGACAAGACCACTAATGTGGAACTGATGACACGAACCAGACAAGTGCCAGAAGAACAAGACAAGAGAAGAAGACGATGGAAATGGATAGTGTCACGGGTTGCCTCCCGTGCTCTGCAGTAGTGGTCCAACAGTGGCCCAAAACCTAGAGTATACAATGTGGATCTTCAAAGATTACTCTTGGCAGAGTTGTAGATAGAAGGATAATGGTGCTTCTACCTCGAGAGAGTATTTCACAAAATATACTACTGGACAAAAGTTAAGGGCCGCCATTCAGTTTAGACAAGGTTTATATAATTGATTGGCAAACTGTAAAGACAAGTGAAAATGTCATTAAAACTGAGCTCAGAGAAATGTGTATACATTTCTGTGTGCACTAGGTAAATTTTTTTTTAATGTCAAAAAACTGGGTCACTTTAACCCGCACGTGAAAATTGCCATTGTTGCTGCAAAAACTCGTGGTTTTTGCGACACGCCCCACTAGTTCAAAAGGTGAAAAAGTGAGTTGAATTTGAATGCACGTGGAAAATGATCATCGGTAAAGAGTGTTCACCGTTGGTATGCAATAAATCAGTATGACAAGTGGTCGAAATGATCACTGCATTAGCCATGCCACCAAGGAGAAGTCTCAGCACTGTAGACCGTGGTAGAGCCATGGCATGGATTCAGGATGGTCAATCTGTTCGTCATGTTGCAAGACGTTTAGCAGTGTCCCACTCTACCATTCAGAGACTTCTTGAGAGATTTCAAGCTACCGGACATTTGGAAAATCGACCCTGCTCAGGAAGAATTATATAAACCTTGTCTAAACTGAATGGCGGCCCTTAACTTTTGTCCAGTAGTATATTTCAGAAGTTAAGAACAATGCTGAATGGGTCTGAGCACGTTAACTTTTTATCTGGCCCACCGCCTTTTGTGAAGATGTATATTGTATGATTTAGCTCCTTCAAGCCCCCAGCTGATTTAATTCAGCAAAATGCCTCTTATTATTATTGTTCTTAATGGCTCTTCAGATGTAGATATAACTATATTCTTAATGGCTCTTCAGATGTAGATATAACTATATATATTAAAATCCGGATTCACACGTGTGCAGTTCGCTCTGTAATAATTAATTCAACAATGACTGTCAAAATCAACATATACAAATTTAATGATCAATCACTTTGAAACAAATGTAAATAGATATGACTAGTGATTATGAAAAAATAAGTGTCAAGTTGAGGTAGCTTTCCCCCTTCCTTTACCAATCTGTCATCCTCTTCATTTCCGGGGATATTGCAGTGAGAAGGGATCCAATGTATTACAACTCTTTTGAATTGCTGACACATTTTGTGAAGTGTTACTCTTAGGTCATCCAGGTCAATATTATTTTGAATCTTCAGCTTTGCAATCACTGACAGCGCACTATTTGTCTCTCTGAGCTTTTTTCTGTCATAGATATATTCAAGTTGACGTTTGAAAGTGTACGAAGGAAAGAAAGAAGGAAGGAAGAGAGGGAGGAAAGAAGGACGGAAGGGAGGGAGGGAGGAAGTGATGGAAGGAAGAGAAGAAGGAAGGATGGCATGGAGGGAGGGAGGAAGTAAGGAAGGAAGTAAGGAAGGGAGGGAGGGAGCGAAGGAGGGAGGAAGGAAGGAAGGAAGAAGGAAGGAAGGAAGAAAGGCAGGCAGGCAGGCAAGTTAGGTGAGGTGAGTGAAGTGAGGTGAGGTAGGTGGGGTGAGATGAGGTGATTGTGGTGAGGTGAGTGTAGTGAGTGAGGTGAGGTGAGTGAGGTGGGGTGAGTGAGGTGAGTGAGTGCGTGCGTGAGTGAGTGAGGGAGTGAGAGTGAGTGGGTGGGTGTGTGAGTGAGTGAGTGAGTGAGTGAGTGAGTGAGTGAGTGAGTGAGTGAGTGAGTGAGTGAGTGAGTGAGTGAGTGAGTGAGTGAGTGAGTGAGTGAGTGAGTGAGTGAGTGAGTGAGTGAGTGAGTGAGTGAGTGAGTGAGTGAGTGAGTGAGTGAGTGAGTGAGTGAGTGAGCGAGCGTTTTGGCGAGGCGACACCGTTCAACTTAACAACCAGGTTTGTTGGTTATGTTAGGACGCATGACCAAATATAAAAGATCCCGTATCCTGGTAATAATATACAATTTAACCTCATTACTTTTTTTTTTTTTTAATTAGTGAAAAAAAAAAAATATTATGTTCAACCTCTGATGGGTTATAATTAGCATATATATTGTTTTCAATTCCAAATAATATGAGCAACTGCCGATATGAGAAAGTGGCATCACATTTGTCAAATCAATGTAAATAGGGATAATCACAATTGTGCTTATACGTTAAATAAATAGAAAAAAAAACAAACAAACAAACAAAATCAAGAAGAAACTATGAACAAGAATAATATTAAAGTGGAGGGGTGTAAAGGCCTGGTGATTCTAGTTATATAACGGACTTTAACAGATATTTAATTGACTTTCATCTGTTTAAAGTCACATGCATTGTAAGAACAGCATCAGACCTTCACATTCCCAGCCACTATATATTAACCTTTGTTCGTGTTAAATATTGTTTGACTATATTATGCAGTTCCCTAGGTCTGTCTATTCTCAACACTTCTTCTATATTTATAGGTAAGTTGGATGCTTGCAAATAATCTAATATTGGTATTCTCATTTGGTCATACCTCTTACATTTTAACAAGAAATGTTCTATATTATTGTCTTGAAGACATCCTGCACAGTAAGGTTCTTCTATTCTGAAATAGCCTTTTCCCAGCTTTCAACTCTCTTTCAACAATTAAAGCACTTAGAAACTTACGAGAATGTAGTAGACCTGATATAGCAGAGGAGATATTTCTGGCTACTACATACTTATATTCCAGAGGATGTTCAGTCTTAATTGCTTGGATACCTTCACATGTTGGCATAGAAGGAAATGAAAAGGCAGATAAAGAAGCCAAGAAAGGTAGATCTGATAAAAATTTGATAAATGTAGGGATGAGTAAATCAGAAATTAAGAGCTTAGTTAAAGATTTAATAACAGATGAATGGAAAGCAGAGTGGGATAAAAATCTGAAAGGAAGACATGCATATAAGATGTTCAAGGCTCCAACAAGAAAATGTCAGATATCTAGGGAATTGAAAATTCCCAGTAATAAGAAACTTCTCAGACTACCTCATTACTAGCTAGCCTATGAAACAAACAAAATAACGCACAAGGCAGTTTGATAAAGATACAACAACAAAACATTCTAATATAACGACAAAATATGTCATAGTCAGCGATGAAAATTAAATGGACACATCAAGCCAACATCAAATAAAACTAACGAAAGAGCAAAGATGACAGAGCACCAGTAATCCTGTTAACTGCAAAGAAAGAACAATTATTAAAAACTGCTTCGCTATTATTATTCGATTTAATTGGCTAACTGATTTTTTTTTTCGATTTTTTTTTTTTTCATTTTCTGCGTGATTTTTTTTTTTTTTAAAATCTGACCAGACCGTTTATAATTTGCATATTCAAAAAGGGCATTTATTTGAGTTTTTAAATTAAAGAATATGGTTGAAAAAAAAAAAAAAACTAAATTCACAGTCTAGGCAGTTTCTCACTATTGCGGCCAATTTCAGAGCTACTGGCCTACCCTTTAATTAAATCAGCACCAGTTTCCATCAAACCAGCAGCCGTTTCCTACTGTAACGAAAACACATGTTACCGATGAAACAACTGTTTGTCATTCATGAGCTTACTTCTGTTTCAATCGAGATAACCTGTGCTGAATGGCGATTTGGGCTGAGATGTTCTTGACATGTTTCGTGCAATATCACTGGTTGGTCAACAAAGGACTTGCGAATCACTCAGTCATCAGATGCAAGCGCTGAGGAATTGTTTGTTTGTTTTTTTTTTTTAGCCGATTTCCCGTGTTATCGACGATTCGCGTGCTTGGCCAGTGTTTACAGTTTGGGGAAACAGATAAGTTACGACAAACAAAAAAATGGTATTAAGAAAGTAAATTTGCAGCCTTGTTATAAGATCTTGTTCAAGTACTATGCCTTGTAGCATAGGTGATCATGTCTGTCCACAACTTCAATAGGTGCGTTTTCTGTCTATCATTGCAGTTAGACAACTTTGTTTAGGCAGCTCGGTTTAAACAGCTAATGTATGACTTTCTCCTCCCTCTCCATCAATCAGATAAGGGATGGTATCTTAGGATAGTGTGTTGATTAGTTATCTTCCAACCTCCGAGTGGCATCCGCGTGGGCACACCTCCAAATAAATCTTCCCAAATTGATAGTGTGATTCGCTTGTATAGCTAGGCGGTGTTGTCGTACGGAAGGTCCGGGGTTCAAATCCTGGGTAAGCCACTCACGTCTGTTGTTTTGCTGTTGTCAAGTGTTCTACTTCTTTATTTCTTACGAGTTTCCTGAAAACATACCTTTATGTTTGTCTAATATTTATTTAGATCATCCCAAACGGTAGTATATAACTGCACCTCGTACGACCACTTAAGATTAGGGAATATACATGTAGTACAGAGCCCATTAACTCTCCGTATTAGTTTAGACGTTTTTACGCCCGTGGCTGGTACGAGTAAATGCTCTGCATTGTTACTACTGGATGCACAATATTTACATATGTATAGGAGAATAAAATTCAGAGAGGTGAAAGATAATTAACAAAGATAATCATTCGCCTGGCCGAGAAGTGTGAAGCGGTCATCCCTCTGGTCTGGGAATCTTTAAGTGTAAACCTAACCTAGATCTGTTGGTGGATGTTAAAAACAGACAGCTTGACTAGCGAACATTATTAGCCTAGGGATGTACGTCTTGCAAGCGTTATTAGCATAATTAACAAGGAGGGGTTTCGGAGAGAAATTAAATGGAGATCTCCTTCATGATATGTCTTCCAAGTTTGTATTAAACCTCCTCATTGTGACTGACAAATCTTGCTGACTGTTGAAGATTAAAACATGGAGAAGGGAGTGGAAGTGTTAATTTTGCTCATAAATATGGGGTCATGGGTGAAATTAAGCCGTGGGAAACGTTTGAGTAAACAAATGAAAACAAAAAAAAAAAGTGAAAGAGTATAATAGTTTTTTTTTTTTTTTCTATAACCAGCGGCACTCGAGCTTTCCCAGCTCTTTCGGCCCAATGACATGTCATTGCGAGGCTGGGGGGTCAGTGGACTTTCCTTCCAACCAGGTCAGGAGCTTCGCTCCTTCCCATCCACACGGGATTTATGTGCAGGAGCCGTTCAGATTATTCAGTCAAATTTCCGGTCGTAAACATTTCTTCAAACGCCGACGGCCGGGTTTGAACCATGAACACCTGGTCGCCAGTACAACGTTGTGGTCATTACACCAGCGCGGCTCCCAGTATAATAGTTAAGATAGTGGGGACAAAAGGCTAAAACAATAAATGAACAAATTTCATTCCGTCACAGTAGATCTGAGATTTGAACTTTAAGAAATCTGTATACAAGCAAACATCATAACTAAGGTTATAGAATAATTTTCAAAAGGACAAAATGAGTCGCAGTGAGAGGAAAAAATATTCAAGAAGCAAGAAGCTTCAACAACATGACGAACATCTGTATATAATTTTTTTTTTTTAAAGTGAAATAGTGACTCAGGTTAGCAAAGGCAAAACTAGCGAGCGGCTCTGCTTGCAGCAAACGATGTCAAGACGTCATTTATTAGGCTAGATCGCTCCTAGGTACGTGTTACTTGCTGAAAATTGCGCTAATGACCCTGTCCACAAAGCACTATTTTTGTGGCGCCTAGTTGGCTGTGAGGATGGTGCGACTCGCTTCCGTAGCTAGGCGGTGTTGCTGTTCGAGTTCGGAAGGTAAACCTCTCACATACGTAGTTTTTCTGTTGTTTAGTTTTCTACTTCTGTATTTCTGACAAGTGCCTGAAACATACCTTTATGTGTGAAGACGAAAAATGGGAAGAAGAAAAAAAAAAGATGAAAGAAAGAAAGAGATTTTTAAAAAAACGAAAAAAAGTGAAAAATATGCAAATTCATATTTAAAAAAAGTATAATTGGCTAATCTAGAATACACAGATTTCTTTTTCGTGACTTTTTCACTCTTTAGCCTCAGGAACAGCATATACTTTCAACCAGATTTCTCAGCTGGACAGTTCCCACTAATTATTCTCATATCTTCCATTCTCCGCTTGACAAGAAACCGTAGATAGTACGTGCAAAGTCTCTGACAGCTTAACGTGGCTAAAACTAGTGCCCTGCATTTCTATATAGAGTGACGTCAACTGAGTCAGAATCGAAAACGAGGCTGAACGACGTGGACGCCATTTTTTGTCGACAATACCTGGTGTGGTAAAGTGGGAGGTTATAAATATTTATAGGGGACTTAGTGTACTGACTGAGATCAGCTGTGAAGGTATCTGTATCTAATAGGTGTAGTGTTTTACAGATAACCTTACTTGCTACCACATTATGCCTCAGTCAGAATTATTCTGGAATATTGTGATGACTACGTTAAATGTCTAGGGTATGTATATGATGAAGTGTAAGTCACAACAACAACAGACAGATAAACAATTTAATTTATTCCACCACACTTGACAACACTGTGACACTCACACACATGTAACATTCTATAAGACTATCTTAAATGAGTCACTGGTAAATTTTCAAATATCAATATGTATTAAGTACCTTCATTAATATATATGTCCTGATTCAACTACAAAGTGAACCAGGAATCACAATCAATTTTAATTACAATTTATATGTACAGGATTTATCAATATGAATCTTGTAGTGACATATTTTATTAATATTATCTTATGTGTGTCAGTTGTGTAGTAGTAATATGAGGTAATACTGGTTTTGTTTTTTCAAGCTATGTTGTTATTTGTCATCATGACTTCAAGTGTTTGTTTATCTTGTAAGTAGTATGGGGAAAAGTTCACAGTCCCTATCAATTTAAACACTGTATTTTCCCTCTGGTTTATTATAAAGTCAGATTTTGAGGGTGGGGCATAATGTTGAGCTCCACTGGCCACATAGGCTTATCTTTCATGATGGCGGCAGGATAAGACTCCTCTGCTCGATAGCCTCCCTGTGTTCTGGAGACACCTCACTGGTCACTATCTGGACCCAGGAGTATGCTGTCAGCCTCTAGGTTCAGCAAAGCTCAGACCAGGTGCTGCTCAATAACTTTAGGACCACGGTCCCTGAAACAAGAAGGTTGTACCTCCTACTTCATAACTAGTTTATAATCCATTTACAGACTGAACACAATACATAACAAACACTAAGTTCAGAGCGGTAGGCCAACTGTCAGCTTCATCTGAAATAATTTACACCAGTATACTCCTCCCTAATGGTTACTACGCCTCTGCAATTCCAGCATTATTTCTTTCTAGTCAATAAAATAGGTGTCAGTGTACTGTTTGGCAATTCCATGTAGTTTTACTTTCCTCCGACACCTTCTGTTCAGGTTGGAGCACTATATAGGCTTTACCTCATGTTCGCTACTGAACCATACATATATACAGACATAAATTATCAATTTACATTCAATTTTCATTAAAAAGATATCAAATATTTCAAGCTTACCACAATTCATGGAAATAATACAGAATTACGTTGACTGGCAATGAATATAGCACAATTTCGATCTGCCGATGTCCCAGGCTTTTATTTAGAAAAATATGCACTGGTGCTCAACGCACTGGTTCTGTAGTAAGTTTATTTGAACATGTGGTGGTGACCTGACGCCTCTGATTGACTATATTCGCGGGTCTAACCAATCGTGCCATGTTCACCCAATCGTTTGAAAAAAAGTACTCCTACTCCCGTTTCCCCTGACAACACAAGATAGTATTTATAGCCCGATTAATCGTGTTTAGCCTTACATTTATTGCGCTCCAATCAAATCGGATTTAACATGGAGACCCATTTCCCGTACAATGGTGGTGTGAAAATCTGCCACTGAGCGATTCTGATTTAGGTGTTGTCTGACATCCCTCACTATTTCTTTTGGCTATAATCTGGTAATTCCTAGACTATTTGCGTAACGTTTAACATATTATTTGTCAGCAAGTTCTAAGGAACCCAAATATATATATTTAATGGAGCCAATATGCATTTTCTTCTAGGATAGTCGTGCTGTTACCACCTCCTCACTTCCAAACTTTAGGGTGTCTGGGTACTGTCATGTTTTCAAACGTAAATCAGTATAATGTCATATTTCCTAATAAGAATTTTCAGGTTTTTTTAAAAACTAACTCTCGTATGGGTAGTGTTTTTTATCACTGTCGATTTGAAAAAAGCTAGTGCATGTGGCCTTACACGCGTGATGGTAGTAATTGTGTATCGCGAGACTGTGTTAGTATTGCCTGCGTTCCGGCTTTCAGCCTCTCCCTTTCTTTCTATCTTTAGTCCATCTGTCTTTCGTTTTTTTGGTAACGTAGTGTATAAAATGACATGAATGGAATTTTAAATCTAGGTCAGATTGCGTATCTCAAGGTTTTTCTTAGAAATGGAGTACACATTTTATTGTGTTGGGGAAACGCGTGTATGCTGCAGAAGGCTTTTACTATCAACGTGAAACGTTACAATTTGCAGACGAAGTAAAAAACAAGGGGGATTTCGAGTACAGTCATTGTGACAGCACTGTTCTTTACCATTCTTCTTTCCTTTTATTGAATTTATGTGGTAGGCTTTACATTTACCTGATAATTTATATATGTGGATTAGAATTTCTCACGACAAATCCTCCCCACTTAAAATAGACGTTATATGTCAGTCTATAATTCTATATACACATAGAGAAATTTATTATTTTTCCTGGAGTTTAGGGTGATTCTCATCACACGGATGGCGGCTTAAAAAATCCGCTCCCAGATTTGTTTTTCCACTTATATACTCTATGCTAAACTCAAATGGCTGCATCAATAAGGACCAACGGAGTAATCTAGAATTCTCATGTCTAGCCTGTGCTAGAAACGATAAAGGTTTGTGATCCGTTTGCAACTTAAATGCCTTCCCATACAGATAAATATTGAATTTCTTTATCGCCCATATTACTGCAAGACATTCTTTTTCGCTAGTTGAGTAATTGGTTTCAGCTTTATTAAACTTTCTGCTAGCATATGCCACTGGGCTTAATTCCCCATCCAATGCATCTGATTTCTGTAGCAAAGTTGCACCTAACCCAATATTACTGGCATCTGTCCTTACAATGAATTCTTGACTTAAGTCAGGTAATTTCAAAATAGGTTTACTTGTGAGCTTTTCCTTCAATTCTTGGTAAGCCATTTCACATTGTGGTGTCCATGTAATTCGATCTGGATGTCCTTTACGTGTCAAATCAGTTAACGGTGCACATATGGAATTAAAATTTTTGATATACTTCTGGTAGAAACCACATAATGAGACAAAGGATCTCACGTCTTTCTTGGTTTGTGGTCTCGGGGCTTTCTTTAGTTTCTCTAAATTCTTTGGGTCAGGGGTCATGTTTCCCTGATAAACTGTGTGTCCCAAGAATTCTAATTCTTTACATCCAACGCAACATTTGGTTGGTCGGGCTGTTAAATTCGCTTCCCTAAGTCGATTAAACAGCATGTTCAGAGAGTCAGTGTGTTCCTCAAATGTTTCTGTTGCTATAAGGATATCATCCATGAAATTTGTGATACATGGATTATTCAGAGGGTCCAATAATTTTCTCATCATTCTAGAGAAGACACTAGGCGCATTCTTCAATCCAAATGGCAATCTGTTAAACTCATAGTGTCCTTCTGAGGTACTAAAAGCTAGGTATGGTCTAACCTCCGGCTTTACTGGAATCTGATAGTATCCTTTACTCAGATCCACTTTTGAGAAATATTTAGCTTTATTTAGTCTGGCAAACAACTGATTTGTATCCGGCAATGGATCCACCTGTCCTTCTGTAATAGCATTCAGTCTCCTGTAATCTATACAGAGTCTGTGTTCTCCAGAGGGCTTCCTTAAGAGTACAACACCGGAACTATACGAAGATTCACTGTGTGAAATAATTCCTTCCTTCAACAAATAGTCTATCTCTTCCTTCAAAGCTTTCTTCTTAGCAAAAGGAATCGAATATGGTTTCATACAGACAGGTGTGGGGTCTATCAGTTTCATATCATATTCCAATAAGTTTGTATGCCCAGGTCGGTCTGTTAACACCTCTGTATGAGTATCTAGAACCTGTTGCACTCTCTCTTTCTGAGTTTTCGTTAAATGTGTACTGATTTTCACCTGTGCCGCTGTCTCACAGGGGTGTAATGGATATTCAAATGATGAAGTGGTTCCTTTTTCATCTCCATGGCAATGGACAAGGTCAACAAGTGTGTCTCTTCCTGATGTTCTCTTTCCAAATATTTCTTCAGGAGATTCACATGATAGATTTTTTCTTTCCCCTTCTTATCTATCTTATAATTGGTTCTAGACACCTTCTCTAGAACTGTATATGGACCTTGCCATCCAATCTGTAACTTATTCTGACTACCGGGGAGAAGAAGCAGTACCTTCTCTCCCACAGCCAAATCTCTGTCTTTAGCTTTCCTGTTATAATAGGCAGCATGTTCTTCCTGGCTTGTTTCAAATTTTCATTGGCAAGTTTCCAGCCAGTTTTTAAACGAGTGGTCAGCTCATTCACATATTGGTATGAGAATGTAATATTTTCCTCTGCCTTTTCATCAGTCCACGTTCTTAACAGCGCCTCAAGTGGACCTTTTATTGGCCTTCCAAACAATAATGTTGCCGGGGCCATACCGGTTGAACTATGGGGTACCTCCCGATAAGCAAGGAGGGCGGCGTGAAGGTACTGGTCCCACGTATCTGGTTTTTCGTGTGCCAACTTTCTCAGGATCGACATCAACGTGCCATTAAATCTTTCCACTTGGCCGTTCCCTTGGGGGTGGTACACACTACAATGGAAGTGTTTGACCTGGAAGATCCTGAAAACTTCTTCTGTTAGTTTCCCCTTGAACTGAGAGCCATTATCAGTCAAGATTTGATTGGGAAAACCTAACCTTGTGAAAATTGTGAGCAATGCCTCTGCCACATGTTTAGAATCAATCGATGACAGGGCTACCGCCTCTCCCCACATAGAACAAGTGTCCACCAGAGTCAGAATGTAGCTGTTCCTTCTCTTGGTTCGGGTGAGAGGTCCCACAAGATCCACGGCAACTCTCTCAAAGGGTGTTCCCACTATGGGCATTTCCCCCAGAGTTGCTGGTGCAGTCCAATGTTTAGGTGCTACTCGTTGGCACTCTGGACAGGATTTTACATATCGTTTGATATCTTCAGTTATTCCTGGCCAGAAATAGTGACAAGCTATACGCTGTCCTGTTGCGCTGATCCCCATATGACCACTGAAGGGAATCGCATGCCCTAGTTCCAACACTTTAGTCCTATATGAAGTGGGAAGGACCAGCTGTCCGTGACCATTGGATTCAGATCCAGCCTTCCTATATATCAGCTTGTTCTTCATATAAAATTCTCCCTTGCCTGGAGATGTATGAGATTTGGGCAACTTCTTGAAACACGGCTTGAGTGTTTTGTCCTCAGCCTGTGCCTTCCTCATCTCATCTGGATGAGTATTTATTGGATTATCCTCCTCCTTTTTAGACTGTGATCTGGTCTGCACTGTTGCCAATATCACAGGTCTCTTGGGATTCCCCAAGAAGACATATCTACACCCCAATATCAGAGGGTAGATTGGCTCATTTATCACTGCTGCTTTTATGATTCCTTCCACATATCGCGTTTTCACCTTTATCCGGGCGACGGGAAGTGTCATGGTAGCTACATCCTTGGTTGCAGTTTGAATCTCCACTGTTTCTGTGGTGTATTGATCGGCCTGCACCAGGTGAGAACTCACAACGGAATCGTAATCTAAACCGGTATCATATAAACACCTTATAGTGACACCATTACAGATGACATCTTCACACACTGGGGGATGGTATGGTTCCTGTAGTTCTGCAGGTTTGACCTTTTTTTTCCTTTTTCCCAGATGTCATAGCAGCACAATGAGGAGGTTTCCTTCTACAATGGTCAGTGTCATGATTGTTCATCTTACAATTTTTACACCACCTTTTTCCTTGGTTGAAAGATTTTCTTTCATCATATTTCCTTTCATCGAATTGTGGGGTTTTATTTTTATTGTCATACCGTGGCCTATCAAATTGGTGCTTACCTTTGTTTTGATCTCTAGGATCAAATTTATTAAAGTTCTGTGGTGCCCTAAAATTTTCTAGCTGTTTCTTTTTATTACCTGATACCTCTGCCTGAGCCGCTTGATACCTTTCTGCAACATTTAGCAACTCACCCAGCCTCTCTGCACCTTGTTCCATGAGAAACTTTCTCAGGTCTGGAGCCATGGACTCTCTTAGTTGTTCTATAAGGACCATTTCCTTAAGATCTTGGGTTTTCCCCAGAGAAGTCCATTTCTCCAAGTATGTCTCTAACCGTGCAGAGAACTGGTGATAGGTTTCACCTGACAGTAGTTTAGCATTCCTAAATTTTTTCCTATAAAATTCTGCGTTCTTTTCATATCTTAACAAAAGAGCCTGCTTTAGCATGTCATAATTTTCCTGATCACCTCTGCTCATTTTGGCAAAAACTTCATAAGCTGCCCCACGAAGACCTTGAGATAACTTTAAGCTCCACCTTTCTCTCTCTAACCCATATGTGGTAGCCAATAGTTCATATCTATTTAGATAGCTCTCAATATCATCGTCTTTCTCAACAAAATGATCTAAATGAAAATTCATAGCTGAGGTTGAGGCTCCCTGGCTAGCATTGGCATCAGAGGTAAAGGGACTGGCACCATTTTCAGGAGCATGGCCCTGAAACTCAAACTCCCTTAGTCGTAACTCATGTTCCCTTTGTAATCTCTTCTCCTCCTTTTCTGCTTCCCTCTCTGCAGTCAATCTTCTTTCTTCTGCTTCCCTTTCTGCAGCTCGTCTTCTTTCCTCGGCTTCCAATGCTTTAGCCTCTTTGTCAGCCTCAATCTGCAACCTCTTAGTCTCAGCCTCTAACTTTCTTTCGGCCTCTTTTTCTAATCTTCTTTCTTCCCGTTCAATATATTTGTCACATTCAGCAGTGACATAAGCAATCATAATTTGCCCGTCCATTCCTAACTCTTTTGCAGTCTGTACAGCAGCAGATCGAAATTTTGCCAGGTCGGCCATTGTCTAACATGCAATTGTAAGCAATACAATCTTTCAATAATTATCTAAGGACTCTACAGGCACTGAGAGCTCAACCTTATTTATTTCCACCCAAGGATACCTTTTAATTCTTTTTTATTCCCAATATCTATAACAGGAGAAAGTTCAATATCCCTGGAGCGAGACCCCAATATATGTGGTAAAGTGGGAGGTTATAAATATTTATAGGAGACTTAGTGTACTGACTGAGATCAGCTGTGAAGGTATCTGTATCTAATAGGTGTAGTGTTTTAGAGATAACCTTACTTGCTACCACATTATGCCTCAGTCAGAATTATTCTGGAATATTGTGATGACTACGTTAAATGTCTAGGGTATGTATATGATGAAGTGTAAGTCACAACAACAACAGACAGATAAACAATTTAATTTATTCCACCACACTTGACAACACTGTGACACTCACACACATGTAACATTCTATAAGACTATCTTAAATGAGTCACTGGTAAATTTTCAAATATCAATATGTATTAAGTACCTTCATTAATATATATGTCCTGATTCAACTACAAAGTGAACCAGGAATCACAATCAATTTTAATTACAATTTATATGTACAGGATTTATCAATATGAATCTTGTAGTGACATATTTTATTAATATTATCTTATGTGTGTCAGTTGTGTAGTAGTAATATGAGGTAATACTGGTTTTGTTTTTTCAAGCTATGTTGTTATTTGTCATCATGACTTCAAGTGTTTGTTTATCTTGTAAGTAGTATGGGGAAAAGTTCACAGTCCCTATCAATTTAAACACTGTATTTTCCCTCTGGTTTATTATAAAGTCAGATTTTGAGGGGGGGCATAATGTTGAGCTCCACTGGCCACATAGGCTTATCTTTCGTGATGGCGGCAGGATAAGACTCCTCTGCTCGATAGCCTCCCTGTGTTCTGGAGACACCTCACTGGTCACTATCTGGACCCAGGAGTATGCTGTCAGCCTCTAGGTTCAGCAAAGCTCAGACCAGGTGCTGCTCAATAACTTTAGGACCACGGTCCCTGAAACAAGAAGGTTGTACCTCCTACTTCATAACTAGTTTATAATCCATTTACAGACTGAACACAATACATAACAAACACTGAGTTCAGAGCGGTAGGCCAACTGTCAGCTTCATCTGAAATAATTTACACCAGTATACTCCTCCCTAATGGTTACTACGCCTCTGCAATTCCAGCATTATTTCTTTCTAGTCAATAAAATAGGTGTCAGTGTACTGTTTGGCAATTCCATGTAGTTTTACTTTCCTCCGACACCTTCTGTTCAGGTTGGAGCACTATATAGGCTTTACCTCATGTTCGCTACTGAACCACACATATATACAGACATAAATTATCAATTTACATTCAATTTTCATTAAAAAGATATCAAATATTTCAAGCTTACCACAATTCATGGAAATAATACAGAATTACGTTGACTGGCAATGAATATAGCACAATTTCGATCTGCCGATGTCCCAGGCTTTTATTTAGAAAAATATGCACTGGTGCTCAACGCACTGGTTCTGTAGTAAGTTTATTTGAACATGTGGTGGTGACCTGACGCCTCTGATTGACTATATTCGCGGGTCTAACCAATCGTGCCATGTTTACCCAATCGTTTGAAAAAAAGTACTCCTACTCCCGTTTCCCCTGACAACAAAAGATAGTATTTATAGCCCGACTAATCGTGTTTAGCCTTACATTTATTGCGCTCCAATCAAATCAGATTTAACATGGAGACCCATTTCCCGTACAATGGTGGTGTGAAAATCTGCCACTGAGCGATTCTGATTTAGGTGTTGTCTGACATCCCTCACTATTTCTTTTGGCTATAATCTGGTAATTCCTAGACTATTTGCGTAACGTTTAACATATTATTTGTCAGCAAATTGGCTCTGGTTTTCTTTAAAATGATGAATTTACATTACAGTAATACAAATAATGTATGCTTGTTTAATTCTCTGGGGTGAACAGCTAGTTTTTCTACTTTAGCATTATAAAAATTGTGGTTGCATACTCAATTAATTGATATTTCAACATAAAATGATAGAAAAAATAGAAACATTATTTAAAGTTCACATATGTTTTAAAAAGGCACATTTGAACCCATTCCGTCATTATTCATTCGCTGTTCGAGCTCTCTTTGCTTGCTTCTTGTAGTCAATCGATGAGGTGTCTCTTGTCACAGTCCAACAGTAATCAGCAAGCATTGAAGGGCTCCAATTGCCTTGATACCTTGTCTCCATAGCAGCAATGTCCTGGTGAAATCGTTCACCATGCTCATCACTGACCGCTCCACAGTTTGACGTAAAGAAATCCAGATGAGAATCCAGAAAATGAATTTTCAAAGACATGTTGCAGCCAAGACTCTTATACTTCAGAAGGAGATTTTCTACAATTTCATTGTAATTATCAGATCTGTTGTTTCCAAGAAAATTGTCCACCACTGACTTAAATGCTAGCCATGCTGCTTTTTCCTTGCCATGCAACACGCACAGAAACTCGTCATCTTGAAGAAGTTTTCGAATTTGCGGACCAACAAATACTCCCTCTCTTATTTTAGCTTCACTCAGTCTTGGAAATTTTCTGATGAGGTATTTGAAAGCCTTATCTGTTTTCTCCATTGCCTTGACAAAGTTTTTCATGAGACCCAGCTTAATGTGCAAGGGTGGCAACAAAATCTTGCTGGTGTCGACAAGTGCTGGGTTCTCAACGTTCTTACTGCCAGGCTGCAATGACTGCCTGATTGGCCAATGTCTCTGGTTCATTCTTTGCATCTCAGCCTCCACAGTCCTCTGCCAAGTTGTTTTTTGTCGGCCTCTCTTTCGTTTTCCTTCAGGGGTCCATAGCATAGCTGTTCTTGTGATGGCATCGGGGTCTCTTCTGAGGACATGGCCAACCCAGCTCCAGCATCTGCCAGCTATGATGGTGTGCATGTCCTCTTCTTAGTGGATGTAGTTTGCTCAGAATCTGGGTCGCTTGAGGTTGATGGTTCAGGACCACCAATGTCCTCTTCTTTATCAGTGGAAGCAGCTGAAAATGATTCTGGCACTTTGGGAACTGGTAGGTCATCGCCATGTGGTACCGGACGTATTGCAGAGGGGATGTTTGGATATTCCAGAGTCCATTTTTTCTTCTTTGATATGCCTTTCCCAATTGGAGGGACCATGCAAAAGTAACAGTTGTTGAGATGATCAATGGGCTCTCTCCAAATCATTGGGACTGCAAAAGGCATAGCTTGCCTTTTGCCAGTCAACCACAGTTTAAGATGTGCTGCACATGTATTGCAGCATATGTGTGGCGCCCAGCTCTTATCTTGATCTCCTATTCTGCAGCCAAAATACAAACTGTACGCCTTCTTAATCACTTTAGTTATATTTCGTTTTTGTGATAGAAATGTCACCTTACCACATATATAACAGAAGTTATTAGCTTTGTTCACACATGTCCTAGGCATTTCTAACTTCGATACTTTTGATAAGGACAAATGCACTAACTAATGGCAAAATTTTATCAGAGATAAGATATTTATACACAAAGGTGATGTAATCATAGGTAGGATTGCATCATCAACTTCTAGTTACATTTTTATTGGTCATTAGAAAAAAATTGTGCAATCGCCTACAACAGTTGCGTCATATATATAAATTGACCGTAATTAAATAAACTAGTAGCATATATCTTGAAAACTAGAGCCAATCAACATTTTTTAATGTCATTTTCGTTTTCAGCACACCAAAATTAGTTAAGATCAGCTATTTTCATTTCTGGTACATTTTAGTTGTTGACTAGTGATATTTGTCCCAGTTTTATTCACTGTTATTAGATCGTTCTTTTAAAGTTCTGTAGTTGAGCGTTCAGGTGCCGAACGAGAACTTAACTGGGCAGTAGACTGTATGTTGAACCGTTCCTCTGCTCGCTTGACAATCTGTTCCCTGTTTGATAGGCGATGGCCACTAGCATGGGCTCACAGTAAACAGGCAGAGTCCTGAATCAATCAATTTTCAAGCGTTTGGTACCACATTAACGTCAGTACCCAGGACCTCACAATTTTCAATGAAATATACACAGAGACGATGACTGACACAGTTTCGATCTGTCGTATTACCCAGGCTGCTTATAACTTGTATTTTAAAGCACAGCCTGCTCTCATCTATCACTGTTTAAAATATTCTTAGAAATGGCGTCCCCTCTAACGCTTATTCTGACAATATCTTTTTAGTTAGCCAATCATTCTTAATCTTACAGTGTAAACAGTCTTTTCAAAAAATATCATTCAAACTTTTCCTACGTTACTTAGGCTATTTGTGTTTATTCAAAGGTCAGCCAATAATATATAGTCTCCCTTCAAATGCCACCCAATCAGATTCACTGTACTATCCCAGCCTATCTGTCACATAATTTTTTTCCCAAAAATATGCGATCCAATCTAAGCAGATATGACTTGACCTGACAGTATCTCTGATCTCTATGTATTGTTTTATCAATTTTTAATTAGTTAAGGGACTATTTATATAACTAATAACATATTCTTGGTCAGCAAGTCTTCAGGTACACGAATATACAATTTTTAAGGGGTTATGTGGTTTGGTTCAAAATTCTATCTTTTTTTCTATGTTAGTTGTTTATTTTTAAACTACCTCCTGTTCACTTCTCTTCTCATGTACTTACGAGATAATTACGAGAGCTTAGGTCATTCATAATAAGAGCTTAACATGTTTACATGACGTAGTGTCCACAATTCTAACTTTTTTCATTGTATTTGGGGAAATGCCCCTCCTCGTTCCACAATGCATTTTAAGCACAATTTCTTAGAACTAGAAAAAGTGGTTGTTTATGTCAAGGACGAATTTGAAAATTTTTGGGTACCGTTTTGTTCGGCTATTCGTTAGCAAATAATAATCTGAAGTCGTAGGCGATACCAACCGTTTCAGCAGAAAATTCTTTTGTACTTTTTTTTTATCTTTTGCCTTTATGCCCTATACTGTTATATATTAATTTAGATATTGTATTTAGAAATTCACTACAAGGGACATTCACAATTACGCTAATATGTTAAATAAATAAACAAAACAAAAAAAACAAACAAAATCAAGAAGAAACTCTCAACAAGAATTATATTAAAATGGAGGGGTGTAAAGGCCTGGTGGTTCCAGTTATATAACTGACTTTAACAGATATTTAATTGACTTTCATCTGTTAAAAGTCATATGCATTGTAAGAACAGCATCAGACCTTCACATTCGCAGACTTACTTACTTAGTCGTTCCCCTTCTACCGTGAGGTGTAGAGGTTTGGAAGAGAGAGCGCCAGACCATTCTATCAGCTGTCTTCCTCCTGGCCTGGTTCCACTCCAGTCCTCGGTCCTTCAAAGACCGTCTAATGTTGTCCCCCCAGCGGACTCCGGGCCGCCCTGGAGGTCCGGATCCCTGGCTCTTTGTTTCCCATGCCTGTCGTGGTAGCCGATCTTCTCCCATTCTGCAGACATGGCCAAACCATCTTAGTTGGGACCGTTCTATTTGGGTCTGCAGCGAATGGGATTTTAGGCCTTGACGGATCGTCTGGCCGCGGACCATGTCTCCCCCTGCCACCCCAACCACCCTCCTCAGATACGTCACCCCTGAGGCCCGGATCTGGCCTCTGTGGGCCGTAGTCACTGCCCACGACTCGCATCCATATGTCAAGACCGGGACACAAGAGCACATTCGCAGACACTAATATTAACATTTGTTCGTGATAAATATTGTTTGACTATATTATGCAGTTCCTATATATATATACATACATACATATATAATAATAATAATAATAATAATAATAAAATTATTTTATATAATTATATAATAAACCTATAATAAAATCTTTGTTGCTAAATAGTGGAATTCTTACGGAATATAAAATTCAACGGAGTATGTGTTAAAAATCCACGCTACTGATTCTTTTCAATAAACCGGTAAGTAAACTAGTTTTCTTCTTTTTGTTTTGTTACTTGAAATACAAATAGTAGTACAAATATGTGCTACTATATTTCTATCTAATTTTATTTCAAATTATTAGCTAACCTAAACGAAAATGCAAATTGGGTCCGAAACTCATGATCGGGTCCATTTTCCTGCAATACGGGTTTGACCGAAAATGGCGGCAAAATTTTAGTTGTCGTCACTCTATATATCAAGGGCACTAGCTAAAACCACACAGCACTCCTTCGGCATAACATTTCTGTAGTTCATGACCCGAGCACAAGGTTTTCAGTGACAGAAAGAAAAGATGTTTATTTTTAAATTTATTAAATATCCTGAATATGAATCAATAGACAAAACAAATAAAGAAAAAGGTAGTCCCACAACAGGTCCAGTATCGAGAGGTGGGGTGACCAATACCCTTGCTCGCTGCCTTTTCCTTTCCTGAATGCGATGATAATATTGATTACTGACATTAAAAATATTTTATTTTGAAAACACTTTGAGAATTGTATTATTCAAAAGACATCTGCATTCACATGTCAAGAAATCTTGAACACGCACATAATGACCGCTCTCTGTTTCAGTTCATACAACGTTTCCATGAGTACTTACTCGTAAATGTAAGCTTTTCAACTTAAATTACAAGTCTGAATTAGCTTTATTACTTCTTCTTCTCTCCCCATTCCCCCCCCCCTTTTTTTCTCTCTGTCTCTCTCTCTCTCTTTCTCTCTCTCTCTCTCTCTCTCTCTGTGCATGTATGTGTGAGTGAATGTACGTGTGTGTGCTCTCAATTACTGCATGGGATGATAATATTGATTACTAATCTTTCCAACTTAAATTACAAGTCTGAATTAGCTTTTTTACTACTTCTTCTCTCTTCCCCCCCCCCCCCAATTCTCTGTTCATGTATGGGTGTTCTCTCCATTGCTGAATGCGATGATAATATTGATTACGTATTACTGAAGTTAACATTATTTTAATTTGAAAACACTTTGAGAATGGTATTATTGCATGGCAGAAATGTAAAAAAGGCAATAATGCCTATTTCTTTATCCTGAAGAAATAAATATTTCGTTCGTTCATTCGTTCCCTAACTCAAGAATAGAGCCGGTGAAGGCATGCATAAATTTTGGCTTCACGCTAAACAGCCAGCAGTGGATGTAGAGATACAATAAAATAACATGCTGACACGTTCGAAAGCTACATTTCTCACCGTGCTCCATTCACTTCCTGTGATTCTTCGATGAGTCTAATAAAACATAGATCCACTCTTCCCTCAGGTGTGATGTAGCAGTCGACTTCTTTTTAGTACACTTTCAGATGTCAACTTGAATATATTTAAAGAAACCAATGGTCAGCCCGAGATTGTTGGCGTCTTCATAGAGTTTGTCAAGGAATGGTGCTGGTGACAGCCACATACACTCTGGTCCTCGTATGTCGGTCAATTTTGCAGCAGATGATCAGCAGTCATTTTTATAGATGCCACACTCATCTTTAGTTCCTATCTTTAGTTTGCTGAAAAGATGGTATCTCAGTCTGTTGTGGCCTTTGCGGAGTCTTGAAGATTACAAATTGCTCAGTTCGATTGTGGCCTTTGCGGAGTCTTGAAGATTACAAATTGCTCAGTTCGATTGTGGCCTTTGTGGAGTCTTGAAGATTACAAATTGCTCAGTTCGATTGTGGCCTTTGTGGAGTCTTGAAGATTACAAATTGCTCAGTTCGATTGTGGCCTTTGCGGAGTCTTGAAGATTACAAATTGCTCAGTTCGATTGTGGCCTTTGCGGAGTCTTGAAGATTACAAATTGCTCAGTTCGATTGAGCGCGTAATATGCATTATTTTTCTAGTGGTCTGTGACCACTTGTTTTTGTCTTCTTCTTTCACCTATCAACACCCCCCCCCCCCTACCAAGGAGCATAGGCCTTCAACAAACTTATACCAAGTCTTCTTGTCCCTTGCCATCAGTTTAATGTGTGGCAGGCAGCGCTGGTTAACAAGTGGTTGCTGCACACAGCCTTTGTCTACCCAGGA
Source organism: Oreohelix idahoensis (assembly GCA_024509875.1). NCBI lineage: Eukaryota > Metazoa > Mollusca > Gastropoda > Stylommatophora > Oreohelicidae > Oreohelix > Oreohelix idahoensis. The sequence goes on from JAMPIV010020381.1 coordinate 28,741, forward strand.
TCCTTTTGCCTCCAGCGTTGGTGATTGACTTCTCCGTATGTTGGCCGTTTATACGTATACAACACACATTTAGTGACCACATAATACCACGTAACAACTCTGGATCAAACATGGGAACGCCGTATTCAACTGGAACAAATGTTTATTTATACTATGTATAACAAATGTCATCGGTGACCCTTCCAACAATCTGGGTCCATCCGACTCTCCTCTCTTGTACACTATTAGCTTCCATACACCCCTGTAATTCAGAATGTCACTGTCTTATGCATATTGTCCCTTTGAGGACAGTACATGTATATTATTGGAATGCGTTCAGGTTATTAAGATAGTTATACCGGACTAACTCTCGGGAATGTAACTTTTCCTGATTATGGTGGCCGCTATCTTAGTACACTTATCCACCATCGAATTGTCATAACTAGTTTACTCTACGTACCCTTCCTTCAGAATAAAGCTTCACCGCTCCTTCCCCCTTGTACTATTGTCGGAACTCATCAGCCTATCTATCTATGGAGGTTTATGTCTACACAACCCGGACTTGGGATATCTAAGAGACAATACATAGTCTCCTTTAACTAGTGGTCGCCTTCAATATGGCTGCCCTGCTTCTGTCCCGACGTCTCTCACGCTTCTGCGAGATGCTGAGAAAAACGTGCTTAACCTCTTTCTGTTTTGACTCTTTCTATGCGCATCATTTCCGTACATCCCTTTTTTTCTACCTCGTCTATACCAACTCATGTTAGACTTCTCATTTTTCTTTCTTTCCCCTTACTGCCACAATGTCTGTCCATGTGTTCTTCAATCCCTTCACTTCTGTCTCTAGTTCTCTTTTCCATGTGTTCTTTGGCCTTCCTCTACCTCTATTACCTCGGGGATTCCAGAACAGAGACTGCATTGTAATGCTATAAACATGTTTCCGTAATGTGTGTCCTATCCATCTCCATCGTCTTCATCTCATATCTTGTTCCAGTGGCGCTTGTCTAGTTCTTGTCATCAGTTCCACATTAGTGATCTTGTCAAACCACTTCAATCCTTGCTCCTGTCTGCTCCTGATAAAAGTCTTCGCCTTTTCTTAACTTATACTTGTGTCAGGCTGAAGTAGCTTTCCACTTTCCTCTGCCATTCTGTCAGCATCTTCATAGCCAAGGATGCTGCAGTGAGATGGATTCCACTGTTTCGAAACTCATTTAAATCGCTGACATAATTTGTACAGTTCTGACCCTGGGGCAGGGGTCGGCAACCTTTCCATGACAAAGAGCCAAATATTTAATTTTGTCTCCATTTAAAAAAACTGAATAGCCGCTGTGGTAAGTTGGGATTATATAAATATTTATAGGGGACTTAGTGTACTGACTGAGATCAGCTGTGAAGGTATCTGTATCTAATAAGTGTGGTGTGTTACAGATGACCTTACTTTGCTACTACATTTAGACATCAATCAGACTTATTCTGGAATATGGTGATGACTACGTTGAATGTCTAGGGTTATGATAGTGATGAAGTGTAAGTTCACAACAACCAACAGACAGATAAACACTTTAATTAAGATCCACAACACTTTACAACACTATGACAAGCACATACATATAACACTCTAGAAGACTATCTTAAGTAAGTCAAGTGTTAACTTTTAAATTATGTATTCGTTTCTTTCAAGAATAGATATCCTGATCCAACTACAGAGTGAATCAGGAATCACAATCAAATGTAAACACAATGTTTATGTACAAAAATTATACAAAGGATCTTTGTCCTGACATATAGTATTATTACAATATGTGTGTAGGGTTGTGATGTAGTATTATGAGGTAATACTGGCTTTTGAAGCTAGGTTGTTGTTTGTCATCACGACTTCATGTGTTTGTTACTGGTGGAAATAATATTGAAGGGTTCACAATTTCTTTTTAGTTGTAAAAACAATAACTGTCCCTCTTGATTTAGTATTACAGTCAATTTTAAGGTGGGTTATACAAGGGTGAGCTGCTCTGGCTGACGAATTCTTAACTTATATGTCGGCGGCAGGAAAACTGTCTCCTCTGCTCGCTTGCTTCTCGGTTATCTTGAAATACACCACTGGTCGATATCTTAGACAAGGAATCTGCTGCCAGCCCTCTGGATCCAGCAAAACTCAGACCAGGTGCAGCTGTAATACTTCAGTACCACGGTCCCTGAAATAAGAAGGTTGTACCCCCTTCTTCAGAACTAATATATAATATATATTTCCACACTGAAGTACAGTACATTACAAACACAGAGTTCAGCGCTGTAGGTCAACTGCTAGCTTCTCATGTGACAATATACACCAGTATTCCTCTCCCTAATGGTTACAACGCCTCTGCAATTCCAGCGTTAATTCCTTCTATACAATAGGATAGGTGTCATGTTACTATTTGGCAATCCCATATATGCCTATGCAGTTATACTCCTCTCTGACAAGCTTTTACATGGTGGAGCAATATCTAGGCTTTGCCTTCTATTTGCTACTGAACCACACACATACAGACACAATTTATCACTTCATATTCAATTTTCATATAATATATATATATATATATATATATATATATATATATATATATATATATATATATATATATATATATATATATATATATATATATATATATATAGGAAATGTGTCTAGCTTACCACAATTCAAGGAAATATACACAAGTAACGTTGACTGGCGATGAATTCTGGCACAATTTTGATCTGCCCTATCCCAGGCTTTTATTTAGAAAAATATTAGCTTGAGCTCAACGCACTTGCTTCTCACAAAATTTATTTTCAAAACTGGCCCTGAACTGACGCTTCTATTTGACTATATCGAACGTTCTAACCAATGAGACCATGTTTACAAGAGACTTTGAAAACTGTTCCCATCCTACACGTTGCCATTCACAACAATAATAGTATTTGCAGTTCGACTAATAAGGTTTCGCCTTACATATTATTACAGCCAATAAAATCGTATCTAACTTGTTGGCCTCATTTCCCCTAAAGCAGTGTTTTTCAAACATGCCATTATGAGCAAATATGATCTTGTGCTATCAGACAACCCCACTATAGTATTTTGGCTATAATTTGTTAATTACTAGACTATTTCTTCTTCTTCGATCCTTAACCGCCGACCTTCAAAGCAGTCAGTGGCCATCACGCCTAGTGGCGTCTTGTAGGGCAACAACAAATTGATTCCACTTTGCACGGTCGGTGGCCATCCTTCGTACAGTGCCCCAACTCTGGTTCATTCTTTGCATCTCAGCCTCCACAGTCCTCCGCCAAGTTGTTTTTGGTCGGCCTCTCTTTCGCTTTCCTTCAGGGGTCCAAAGCATAGCTGTTCTTGTAATGGCATCGGGGTCTCTTCTGAGGACATGACCAACCCAACTCCAGCGTCTGCCAGCTATGATGGTGTGCATGTCCTCTTGCTTGCTACGAGTAAGCAGATCTTGGTTGGTGATGGTATTCGGCCAAAAGATTCGTGAATTTTTCTTAGGCATGTTGTGTGAAAAGAGGACAATTTTGACATTTCCTTCTCTGTGACTCTCCAGCATTCCGCACCATAGAGAAGCACAGAAAGCACGCAACTCTGGTATAATCTTAATTTTGTGCTTGTGCTGTATTGGGAGGACTTCCAGATGTTATTTAGGCTAAAGAAGGCTGTTCTTGCCTTATTCATTCTGATGTTGATGTCTTTGCCTGCCCCACCGTCTGGTGTTACTATGCTTCCTAGGTATGTGAAGGTATCTGTCTGTACCAGTTGCTGATTCCTTACTGATATGGGCTCAGGGTTGCTCACATTGAGCGTCATGACCTCAGACTTCTTTCAATTGATGTTCAAGCCCACCTGCTGGCTAAATTTATTAAGTCTTTCCGTTTTTTCCTGGATGTGTTGATGTGAATGTGCCAGCAGTGCAATGTCATCTGCATATTCCAGATCTTCCAATGTAGAAAATGTAGTCCATCTTATTCCTCTTGGACTGCCTTCTGTTGTCTGGCGCATCACCCAGTCTATGACTGTTAAAAATAGAGTGGTTGATAAGGGGCATCCCTGTCGTACTCCTGTCTTCACCTCGAAGGTTAAGTTGCTCTGCCCAACACTACACGTAAAGTTGGCATAGAGGCTTTTTATGATTGACACTATGCAGCTTGGAATTCCATAAGCCCTCAGTATTTTCCATAAACTGTCCCTATGTATGCTGTCAAAAGCCTTTTCAAAATCAACAAAATTTATGTAAAGTTGTCTTTGCCATTCTGAGCACTGCTCTATGATGTTCCTGAGAGTGAATATATGGTCTACACATCTTCTGTTCTTTCTAAATCCTGCTTGTTCTTTCCTCAGTTTGTAGTCTACTGCCTTTGAAATTCTCTGTATAATTATCCTACCTAGTATTTTGCTGGGAACTGAGAGAAGAGTGATTCCTCTCCAATTATTGCAGTCTGAAAGATCTCCCTTCTTGGGCAATTTGACAATTATTCCTTTGTTCCACTCTGATGGTGTTGTCCCCGTTTTCCACACTTGTGCAAATAGTGGTTCTAATAGTTCTGCTGCTAGCTCAGGGTCTGTCTTAAATAGCTCTGCATTTAAGTTATCATGGCCCGGAGCTTTACCGTTCTTTAACCCTTTGATTGCTGTGATGATTTCTTCTTTTCGTGGAATGTCTGTATTTACATCTAGATCGTTTTCAGCCTCAGGAACATTCAATTGTGTCTCTGGTATTTCCTTGTTCAGAGTTTCTCTGAAGTGCTCTGCCCATCTTGTTTCTTGTCCCTCTGCTGTCTTGATGAGATTTCCTTGCTTATCTCTTACTAATGTAATATTGTTTGCACCTTGTTTTCCGCTGATGAATTTAGTTATTTTGTATACTGTGCTTTGTTCATTTCTCAGTGCTGCCTCTTCTGCCTGTTTTGCAAGATCGTCTAGGAAATTCCTTTTGTTGGCTCGGGTTTGGCGTTTAACTTCCCTGTCCAGTTGACTGTACTGTTCGCTATATAGTTGCTTTAACCTGGGGGACTTCGCTTCTGTTTTCTTTCTTTTCATTTCCTTTCTCATCTTTATGGTGTTTAGTGTTTCTGGTGTTATCCAGTCTTGCTTCTTCCTTTCCTGGAATCCTAAGCATGATTTGCTACTTTCCTTATATATTGTTGAAATGGTGTTGAAATTCTGGTCTATATCATCAGTCAATGTCTTTTCCTGGCTTTTGGCAAATTGATGTCGTTTCTTAATGTCGGCCGCAAAAGCTTTTCTGGTAAGGGGGTCCTTCAATTTGCTGATGTCAAACCTTTTCTGTGCAGTTACAGTTGGTCCAGCCCTTCTTAGTTTCACTTTCAGTTTTGCTACTACTAAATGGTGATCGCTTCCCACATCTGCACCTCTTCTTACCTTCACATCTTGTAATGCATGTCTCCATCTACCGTTAACCATGATGTGGTCTATCTGGTTTCTGTCCCGACCATTTGGTGATTCCCATGTTAACTTGTGAATTTCCTTATGTGGGAAAAGTGTTCCTCCAATGACCAGGTTGTTAATGCTACAGAAACTTATTAGCTTATCCCCATTTTCGTTTGCTATTCCGCTGCCGCATTTCCCCATTGTTCTTTCATTATATGTATTGTGTGTACCAACTTTCGCATTGAGGTCTCCCATTACTATAACAAGATCATATCTAGGTGTGTCCTCCATTTCTTTCTGCAGTTGTTGATAGAATTCATCCTTGACCTCCTCATTGCTATCATTCGTTGGTGCGTAGCATTGTATTATTGTAGTGTTGGTGAATCTCCCTCTCAATCTCAATCGTATCAGTCTGTTGTTGATGGGTTTCCATTCCAGTAATGTCCTTTCTATCCCTTTCTGTAGAATAATGGCTACGCCTTCACTGTGCTGTCCATCCTCTCTTCCAGAGTAAAGTACTGTTTCTCCTGTTGCTGTTTTAACTTTTCCTGCCCCTGTCCATCTGCTCTCGCTTATCCCCAGGATGTGTAACCTATAGTTTCTCATTTCTGCCGTGACCTGTCTTAGTTTACCTGTCTCGTACATTGTCCTGACATTCCAAAATCCTATTCTTGTATCCTGTTTTGCGGTCAGGACATCCGTTTTTCATGTCAGTGGCTTCCTTTCGGCTTTCACCACTGACAGTCATACGAGCCACAGACTCCGAATGTCCATCCCGCAGCAAAGTTTGTTCATTTGATGTTGTTTCCGTAACTTCATTATTTTTTTTACATAGACAGGGGTGTCAGCCCTATGCTAAAACCCCCAACCTGGAGGACCAGGGTACCAGCTTTTGTCTGACCCCTACCCACACAGACCAGTCCAGCTTGGTTGAACCTACCAGGAGTAAAACTCCCACTGACCATTGATGGCAGACTAGACTATTTGCGTAACACATAACATATTCTTTGTCAGCAAGTCCTAAGGCACCCAAATATATAAGTTTAATGGGGCTAAGTGGCTTCGTTCAAAATATGTATTTGCTTCTACCACCGTTCACTTCCATACCAAGGGATGTCTTCTGGTACTGTCCAGAACTAATGTCAGGAGCTTAAGCAACATAATATCCATTCACAGTAGTACCTAGTATGATACTTGCCGTTTTCCCCATATATAAGATGTTTAAACCTGTTTATACCGAAAACCTAAAACCTGCAGTTTATAGTTAGTGTTATTTTATGTACTGTTTGATTTGAAAAAAATCAAGGTTCTTCAATGCCCATTCCTCGCAGTGGGACTCTCGGCGCTTCACATTTTTTTAATCGCACGAGACGGACGTGGTACAATTGCTTTGCGTTCCTCCGTTGCATCACTCTCCTCCTCTCGCCCTCTCCTCTTATCTTAGGGGGCCCGTCTGTCTTTTAGGTTAACGTTAGTGTTGTATAATGAAATTAATGTAGTATTAATCTGGTCATTCAAGCAGTTGCCTATAAAGGTCGTATAAGAAAAATACACTGTAACATCGTTTTATTTTTGAAACGCGGGATAGATGATGTAGGCTAATTTTAATTTTCGTAACGTGGAAAGACGTTTACTGTTATATGTCGAAGTAGTTAATTGGGCGTAGTACGAACTAGGGTGATGACATGAGGTACGGGACGGCCACCGCTACTTCTCTCTTCCGGCGACGATAACCAGCATCACATCTGGCGAAACGCCCCTAGTTCCTTCTCAACTTTATTCATTTCCACTCATTGATTTTATTATCGTTCACTCTTTAACATTATCTATCTATGCTCCCTATTGAGGTGGATTTTGTCTTTTTTCACCCACACATCTACCACAATTATATAAAAGACACATCATTATTGTCAGTCACATAAATTCTACTTTACCACAATTGAGAAATTTAATATTATTCCTGGTGATACTGTGTCCCATTTTCCTTCCACCCTAGGTTGGACGGCTTAGAAAATATCAAGGCAATCACAAGTCTCTCACGCTGTTTGGTCTTTGCATCATGAATTATTGACCAGGATGGGTCATCTTCACACAAAAGTAAGGCAAACAGACTCAATAAATCTGACACTGGGACCCATCTGCCACCACTCCTTAAGCAAACTCAAACTTTTCAGTTTTAGAATACTGAACCAGCGGGAAAGTGGTTTTGCTTGTCTTTATGAGGATTTGCCACATCCAGTTCATATATATATATTCTGTAGTATAGGTGTCCACCCTACTACTCCCAAACAGCCATGCTAATACAGTATTGCTACGAGTATTTTTTAAGTTGGCTCAAGAACTATATGGTTAAGGGCTCTGTGGCCTGGGGAGTGACATTTAACGGCTGCATATGCTCGGATGCCCGGTGGAGGGGTTTAAATGGTCATCGGTCAGAGCTGGAATTATCATGGTTGTCTCTCATTGGAGCCTTCGACTCCCCGATGAACAAATATGGCCAAGTTTTGCAAGCATTAACTTACTCCCCCCAAAACTCTGTGTTCCCTTATGAGTGCTGTTCTCAATAGGCATTGATATGGCGTCCACTCCTCTTAACCTCCTATAGGTTCTGGTACTGGAATCCCTGATTCCGCTACCCTGGCCAATTGACCTCTGATTCATCCAACATCTTGCCTTGTAGTATTGTACGGTTGAAACCAACTTTATTATTCGCCTGGCCCACCCATAACTATCACTGATTATGTTATCTACCGCATTTGTCGTCATTCCCAAGGTAATGTAGGGCGTCGTGATCTCGTCACTGGATACCTTGTATTTACTAGTATAGTCGGACATAACCTCGAAGAGGGCTTAATCTGACTGGGTTTTCCATTTAGACGCCATCACAAACCAATATCGCCCCCCATCCCCCCCACCCACTCCACACCATAATCCCCCAATTATTCTATCAGTTTAGTTTCATCTGTGTGTTATGTTGTACACTTCACACTTATAAGGGGCTGTAATACTGGTATGCACTAGTACATATGGCGTTTGAGTATGACCTACATTATCTCTCGTCGGAAAGGCAATGATGTATGGACCCAAGGGATCGCAGACACTAGGCCCGGACGCTAACCGAGACCTACCCTTTAGGGTGCATGTACGGTTGTTGTAAAATTGCTTGTGTTGGGTGGTGGCCAACCTCCGCTCCGAGCCCTCAAAGGACGCAGAGGTTAAATAAAAGGCGGGGGAATTTGTTGCCTATAGACATGACTCAATGGTTGAATCCGACGAACGCAGAGCAGAACCAGGCCACGGTGTGGGGAGGACGGACTTTCCTCGCGTCGGTTGCGATTAGTGTTTTTTCGAATAACCTGCGGAAGATGTGCGACTACTGGGGGCGGTTCCGGGGACTACGGTTACACTTCTGAAGCCGCTGTGGATATTAATCATTAGTAGGCAATTCTCGGCGGCGGAAAACGATGGGGATGAAGAATCGGCACTTGTGTATTGGGATATGATTTAGTGGGGAGTTAGAGAAGCGTGATAGAGCAGAACGAGGAATTTTCAATCACGAAAATTCGAGTGTAAAGATGATTGGTTTCCGACAAGAATTTCACATAGCATCGTGTACAGTTCAGCTTCTCGGGCGAAAGGGAAATCACCGCTGAGGTCGAGTAGAACGGCTGCTCCCCTCACCCAGTGGGATACTGTATTCGCGCCGTCATACCAGGAACCAGTCGATCTTAGCAGGTAGTTGGGAATTAAGTGCACTTACTTGGCGCGACTTAGGTTGGCCAGGCGCAGTACGGGGAGTGCCTCATGTCATGACTGGTAAATGGCCAGCAATTAAAAAATATTGAGAGGGGGTGGTATGGGACTCCCAATGATCTTCGTTCGTACAGGTGGGGAAAAGGCGAGTGTCCGCGGTATATTATGGAGGCCATGCACGGCGGTATTTCAACGGGGCGACCCCCATTGGAATGAATGGGGGGCACGGTTATACAAATACGTGTGGTGCACCTTTCACCCCAAGAAAATTTAACTTCAGCCTGGCACCCATACCCCTGCGTAAATGTCTTCGATCGTCTCACTATTTTCTCTCTAGCGCCCCCCCTTTTCATCACCCGTCCCACCGTTACATTAAACAGCTCACTTCATATGGAATTTAATATCTAACCGCACAACTTATTTCTTTCCCCCTGGAACATGTCAGGTCTCATTCTAACCCTTGAATGCACCTGTTGTGATGACTTTTCTTACACAACAGAATCACTCATGACACTAAACGACCGCTACCCAAATGTTTTTCTTGGGGCTTTCTCCCCACTTAGAATTTCATTGCATGATGAGATTTCACTCTATCTCAACACATATTACTTCCATCCCAGTTTATAATCAAGTACCGACTTGAGGGATTTTTCGCGCTTTCTTATCCTGGGGCTAAGACATCTTTTTGCACTCGATGCATAGTTGGCCATTGTTAAATCAGTCAATTGAATAAAAGATTGTCCGTGAAAAAAGGGGCACTTAACCATTTCACCACTTTGGTACCACACTTATTAATAATTTGTTTTTTATTTTACAGTGTAAGGACTAGTTTGCCCTGTGCGCAGTGTACTGCGTATGATCAGAACTATTCCTCAACATTGTGGTCGTTCCCCGCTCATGTCGACTTTGCATTACACACTTTCTAGATAACACAAAATTCTCTATCACATGTACCCCATCATTGCCTTGGGCCAATAATATATTTCAGATTACTTTGGATGATCTGTACCTATTTTTTCACACTAGGTCACCATCATCCATTTATCCACATGGTAAGATCCTTTCACTTAAGCCTGCTCACTATACCTTTTCAGGAAGTACCAGATGTCCCTGGTCCTTTGGATCACTAGTTCCAGTCTTCCAGGTACTAAATCTCTGTTTTGTTTCCACTTCAATATTAGGAACGGTCACTCCATCTTTCCCTGGAGGTGTGTGATCACTAATTCGCGACTCCTATTTTCTAAAACAAGGCTTGGAGGGTATTATCCACAGACCTGTCGCCTTTCCTAATTTCTTCTGAGTGGTATCTTATCATTTTTTTTTTGCGTATCGCCCGGCTTAATAACTCCGAGGAGAAAATTCAGGTTATTATTTCTATATTCTAACCCTGACATTGGAATTTTTCGTGACGTATCCATTTATTTCTATGTAATAGGAGACAGGTGTCCTCGCCTATTAAAGGCAATATACTCGCCGATTTCGAGGCACCAACACATTAGCAGCTGGGTAGCTTCAGGAGCCGCCAGTCAATGGTCGACGAGACTACCTCCAACTGTCCTAGGCCAGTCTCGACGTACAATACAAGTCCAAACTCCCGGTTCGACAGAAACAATCCTCAATTGCCGCGTCGCCGGGTTTGATCCTGTATACACCCCGGTCGCACGATGACACACAATGTGTTGTAAACCCAAACTTCGCTAGCGGGCATCACCGGAAATTTTTTCATAATATCTCTACTCCTCTCATTGAGGTCGACCTGACCTGATGGCGTGGCATTACTATAGGATTACTTCTTAAACGGTCAACGTATCATATAGATTGTCTCCATTCAGACTAAATTCTTTTCAAACCACCTCACTTCCATATGGTTGAAGATGTTTCCTTTCATCAATTTCCCTTTAAATCACGTGGAAATTGTCGGCGGGTTTGTATTTTTATCTCTTCACACATAACTCGTGGGCCGATTCTAACTGGTAGCCTTACCTTATGTTCTCGATCTCTTGATCAAGCTACATATTAATGTTTTGGTGGATGCCTTAAAATTGTACTACCTGTCCTTCCTTTTTACTTACCTGGTACCTCTGCCCTTGAGCCTGGCATGATCATATACTGTCCAGCAATATACATTTTGTTATTCACACATCACAGCACTCTATGCAATACCTTCGTTCCTTAAGAAACTTTCTCAGGTCTGGAGACATGGACTCTCTTAAGCTGCTCTATATGGGCATCATTCTCCTTCAAGATCTTGGTTTCCCACAGAGAAGTCCCATTTATCCTCAAGTATGTCACTCTAACCGTGCAGATGAACTGGGCTTGAATATGTATACTCACTGAAAGTAGTTTAGCATTACTGAAACTTTTTTCTTAAAATTCTCTCTCCATTCTATTCCCATATAATAACTAATATTGTGACATGCTTTTTCATGGTCATAATTGTCCTTGATCAATCACTCTGATCACATTTTGGACTAAAAACATCTCATTTGCTGTACATAAGATAGACAACTTGTGATAAATTTAAGATCACACCCTTTCTACTCCATTTACCCCTTAATACAACAACTGGTAGTCCATATGTTCATACTTATTTAGATAGATCTCACGATTCTTACATCGGATTTCTCAAAAATCCCAAATAATTGATATAATCCCCAACTGAAAAGCTCAATATGCTGAGTGATGTGGCTCCACCCTGACAACTAGCAGTGGCAATCAGAGGTTAATGGGAATGGCACCCATTTTCAGGAGCAATGGCTTTGAACACTTCAAACTCCCTTAGTAGTATTCGTGCTCCCGCTGTAATAAACATATCCCAACCTTAATCTTAACCGATTCCACTCTCTGCAGCCAAATCGTTGTCTTACCTTTCTGCAGCCCTGCTTCTTTCCACTCTGTCCCCCCACCATTCCAAATTTGTAAATTCCTCTAGCCTCAAGCCTCCAATTGTAAACTTTTCCTTCAGCACTCCATAGCAACTCCCCCTTATGCCCTAGCTCTTTGTCAGCCTCAATACTGAAAAACTCGTAAATTTCACTTTTCTAGCTCCTCACATAACTTACTCTTTTCTAGCCTCTTATTCTCTAATCTTTTTTCTTCATCGTTACAATAAATTATTTCGTCACCATTCTCGTAGTGTCAATAACTATCATCAACCTGAACGTCCATTCCAAACTATTTAGACACAGCATGCATAGCCAGCAGATCACGAAATTTTGCCAGGTACTGCCATTTCTCCTAACTGCAAAATTTTATACAATGTTTATTAATAAAAACCTTAAAAATCATCCTATGACTAACTTAAAAAACTAAAGGACAACACCACATAGCACACTGACGAGATAAACATCTATTTATCTTTCACACACCCCAAAGTAATACACTTTTCTAATCTTTTATATCTTTTTCCTGCTAAGTGAATAACCTCCCCCAATATATATGGTAGGGGAAGGGTTCATAAATATCCGGACAGGACACCACCAATATATGTGGTAAGTCTGGGATTATATAAACTAATCTTCATAGGGGGACATTAGCCCTGTACTGATCTGAGATCAGCTGTGAAGCGTATGCTGTATACATAAATCTAAGTGTCTGCTCTGCGGTGTGTTACAGATGACCTTATCTTTCGCTACCACATTTAGACCTCAATCAGAACTTTATTCTGGAATATGGTGATGGGACTACGTTGAATGTCTAGGGTATATGATAAGTGATGAAGTGATAAGTTCCCAACAACCAACAGACAGATAAACACTTTATTTAAAATCCACAACACTTTACAACACTATGACAAGCACATACATATAACACTCTAGAAGACTATCTTAAGTAAGTCAAGTGTTAACTTTTAAATTATGTATTAGTTTCTTTCAAGAATAGATATCCTGATCCAACTACAGAGTGAATCAGGAATCACAATCAAATGTAAACACAATGTTTATGTACAAAATTTATACAAAGGATCTTTGTCCTGACATATAATATTATTACAATATGTGTGTAGGGTTGTGATGTAGTATTATGAGGTAATACTGGCTTTTGAAGCTAGGTTGTTGTTTGTCATCACGACTTCATGTGTTTGTTACTGGTGGAAATAATATTGAAGGGTTCACAATTTCTTTTTAGTTGTAAAAACAATAACTGTCTGATAAGGGTGGATTTGAGCTGAAGTGGTAACTTGCCACCCTTATCGACACCTGGTATTAAAGTGCAAGATGTAGGTGTCTTCTCTGATTTAGGATGTTGCTGTGTATGTGGTAGTGGAACAGTTCACAGGGTTATCACACAGGCAACATGACGTGTAGAGTCATAGAAAGGGTAACTTCGTTGTATAAGTTTCTTCCATTTATTGCACGCCACAAAACAGTCATGATACTTATGACATCAACATAGTTAACGAGTTCAGCAAGATGATATGGCACATTGAAAACAATTTCTGTAGTCAGCAATGACAGCTGTTGTATATATGCGTCATAAGACATCACAGTTCAATAGATTCAGAAATTCATAAATCATAGAGTTCTAGTTCGTGAAGCTGTGTAAATAATAATAATTTCTGCAACAGTGTCAACTGCAGGTTATCACTGTTCATAGACAATAATAATAATAATATTCCCTTCCTGATGCTAGCAGATCAGATGTATACAATCAGTCCGTTTACTGTCTGCACGTGAATAGCATACATGGGCTACAGGTCAGCTCGACCTTTATAATGTTTCCTAAGTCTAACCATCTGACTTGGACGTGATCTCTGATATAACGAATCCTGGAACACAGACAATAGTCTTGTTGGTCTAGAGCGACCCATATATATTTAACTAGTTCAGGTATAAAGATACCGGTGACTTAATCCTAGTCAAAGTACCTCTCCATTTTGAATCACACAGGCGAGCAAATAGGCGACAAAATGACGAACCTCTAGATGATAGCATAAAGTTCGATACAAGAGGAATTACCTTATTTCGGAAAATCAACCATGAACATATGCCTCCAGGCAGGCGTGAATAATACTGGGAAATAGTCTAGTTAGCTAACTAACTCACAAGACGCAGTTGCGTCTGCTCGCTTCTTAAACCATTTCTCAACTGACGACCTGGGCGGAACACACAGAACGAACTCCCAGCTTTTGACATGCGCAGAACGACAATCTCTGAGTTGCCGTTCACAATAAGACGATTCTAAGAACATTCGAGATAAAAGTCTTACACAGTCGCGCCTTTTATGGTCATGAAAAGAAGCGTGAAGAAAGGTTTCAGACATCTACCATAGTTGACTGGTACTACCAAATAAGGAGATGTGGTCACGCTTCGTTCAAGAAATTATAGACCGAACGTGTCTCTATACAAGAGAAGGCAAACTCCTAAAAAATTGTAGTTTCGATAACTCGGATTATGTCCCTTTGACCATAGAAAACATAATACACACTTCAGTCAAAAAAATGATCATACATATGAAAAATGTTTATACAAACGAAAAATAATAATGATCCGTGCGTAACATTACCGCACCCTCCCTGGAAAAAAAAAAATGAAACATTTTTTTTTTTTAAATCCTGGAGCCGGAAAAAATCTAGGCTCCTAACGCACGTATGATGCGTGGATATATACCTAACAAATTAGCTCAACGCATGGAGCGACACTGAGATCATATCTCAGATCCTTAGAGAAAAAATTTATCTAAGTATACGCTGATATATTCCAGGAAGGTGCCACCAACACACGCCACAATGATGGCAACAACATAATGACAATCAAATTATTCTCATACCAATATATGAAATTAAATATATTATGTGTTATCATACAATGTGTTGCAAATAGCGGTGTAATTTACTAATATACCGCACTATATTATTACATTATATAAAGTAACAGTAATTAATAAGTAATACATGTGTTGATCTACGTTGACATAAAACATTCAATAGAAGAAGATGTGGACATCATCCGCTCCCAATGTAGGACAGGACTTGATATCCTCAAAGTTCCACAATGGACATAAACTCGCAGACTTCAATGATGTGCTGCGAAAATATCAATAACACAAATCTTAAAGACAACTGGTAAATTTCTTAATACAATCCTGAAAATAATTTATTTAAATGTGGCCGAGTGATCTTTTGGCCCGTATATCACTAACTAAGCCTTCTTAGATAATTACATGGTACAATGTTATAAATTTCCCTCAATAAAAAAAAGTGAGACAAAATCTACTAACATGTCATTATAACATTGGACTGTATATCAGGAAAATATATATATATGACAGAAGAATCATGTGGAATCGTGTGGACATCTGGACAGAATGTCTGCCATTACATTATCCGAACCACGGATAGCTCGAACCGAGAAATGAAATGGTTGAAGAGCTATGGCATAACGAGTGGACCTCGAGCTCTTCAAGTTTTTGCTCTGAATAGCAGTAAGCGCTTTCTGGTCGGTTTCCACAATGAAATGTGCGCCTAGAAGAAATCTTTGTAACTTCAGAATAGACCATACCATAGCCAATAACTCACGGTCTAAAACCGAGTAATTCTTTTCTGCAGCGTTTAATTTCCTAGAGATATACATCACCGGATGCAAAGTATCAGAATACTCCTGCATTAGTGCTGCCCCAATCCCTGTTGACGAGGCGTCACTTCGAAGAACAAAAGTCTTCTCAATAGTAGGTAACTTAAGAATAGGTGGAGATGAAAATAGGGCTTTAACCTGGTCCAATGAGGATTGACATTCTTTAGACCAGCGGATCAGATTAGGCGACCCTTTCTTCAATAAAGTAGAAAGCGGTGCCATAATGGAGGACAGATTCGGAATGAATCGTCCGTAGAATTGAATCAAACCTAATAGACTCCTTACTTGTTTCTTCGTCTTAGGGACCGAAATGTTAAGTATTTTTGAAACATTGTGGTCCTCTGTCTTTAAAAGACCATGACCAACCCGATGACCTAGGAAAGAAATCTCGCTAAATCCTATAAAGGCTTTAGAGGGTTTTGCAGTCAAGTTATACTCGCGAAGAGTAGACAGTAATTCGTATAAACCCAAATAGTGATCTTCCCAAGAATCACTGAATAGACAGATATCATCTAGGTATGCTATGACATCTGTACGATATGCGAGAATTCGCCGCATCATGCGTACGAATGTAGCAGGGGCGTTCATAAGACCAAAAGGCATGAAATTCCATTGGAATAAACCCCTAGGTGTAGAAAAAGCTGTAAAAGGTTTGGCACGTTCAGTTAGCGGGACTTGCCAATAACCTTTAGACAAATCTAGTTTGGTAAAGAATCTAGAATTAGAAAGTTTATTGAGTAGCTCTTCTAATGAAGGCATAGGTTCAGCATCGAACTTCGTAACTTGGTTCAATTTGCGATAATCTACGCAAATGCGAATGTTATTATCCTTCTTTCGAACAATAACCATAGACGAAGAGTATGCTGAAGTGGATGGTTCAATGATTTCCAAACGTATCATTTCATCCAACTCTTTTTCGACTTGAGACTGGAAATGGATAGGTATTGGATATGGTCTGACTCTGATAGGATTGTGATCAGTTAGCACAATGTCATGTTCTATGACATGTGTGTGTCCCGGGATGTCTGTAAGAACATCCTGAAATGTTTGCAACATCGAAGAAACTTGTCGATGTTCCTCAGCGGAAAGATTTGGAGAAACGGTCACGTTTTTCCAAGATTCCGTAGAATAAAGTGGGACCATAGAAAGAGGAAGATTGACATCAGAAAAAGTAGTTTCCTCATCCTGTATAACTGACAGAGATGAGTACTGACCATGAGTTGCTTGTGAATTGTCCGTAGCCTGGAAAATAGGCTGCAAATAGTCAGGTCTTTCATAAAATTCTGTGAGCATATTTATGTGGAAAGTTTTATGCTTTCCATCAATATCGACAACATAGTCGACATCAGAAATTTTGGAGACTATTGCATATGGACCTTTCCATGCAATTAGAAGTCTGTTCTCCCTTGAAGGAAGTAGAACGAGAGCTTTGTCACCTGGACAAAGTTGTCGTAGACATCTATTCTTATTTGCAAACTGCCTTGCCTTTTCTTTAGCAAATTCTGAAGACGAAGTTGCTAGTTTGCATGCCTCGATGATCTTTTGCCTAAGAGCAATGACGTACTCATAAGAAGATTGAGTCTCATCGCTAATATTATCGGCAGTGATTAGATCGTGAAGTAAAGACATAGGGCCGCGCGGTTGCGCGCCAAAGACAAGTTCAAAAGGGGAAAACCCCGTATGTTCATTGGGGACCTCTCTATACGCAAAGAGAGCCGCGGGTAAGACCCTGTCCCAATCCTGAGGATGATCCTCAGTTATTTTACCAAGTAAAGTTTTCAGAGTCCTATTTAAACGTTCGACCAACCCATTAGACATTGGGTGATAGATACTGCTGAGAGACCTTTTAATGTGTAGCATAGACATTACCTGTGACATAGTGTCTGATATAAGTTGAGTGCCATGGTCTGACAATATTTCTCCGGGAAAAACCCAAGCGAGAAAATATCAGCCAAAGAGCGTCTGCGATATCAGCAGTTGAGATGCTCTTGAGAGGTATTGCCTCTGGCCAACGTGTGCACATATCGACACATGTAAGGATAAATTGATGTCCTCTAGCCGACTTAATTCTAAAAGGACCGATAATATCTATTGCCATTTTTTGAAAAGGGCGAATAGGAATGTCAGCAGCCTGGATAGGCGCAGCATGTCGTGGTCCTTTAGATTTGACCTCCTGACATACTTTGCAAGAGCGACAGTACATTCGTATGTCCTTGCTCACAAATGGCCAAAAGAAAGCCGCAAGAACCCTCGACTTTGTACGGGAAAAACCCATATGTCCAGCACATTGCGAGTCATGAGCATGTTGCAATATTTGCAATCTCATGCTCTTAGGCACAAGAATTTGTGAATGAGTGGACGTAGTCGAGTCTTGTACCATACGTACAAGTACGCCGTTCTTCATAGAAATCCAAGATTTCCTATTAGTGTTCTGATTAGGATCACCTTTTTTTGCTAGAATGAAGAATTTTTGTAAAGAAGGATCTTCTTCTTGCAATTTGATAAATGAGTCACGTGTAATAGTCAAGTGACTATCTTGGTCATTTACTTCATCATTATTAGTTAATGAAGTTTGAGGTGGATCCAGAGCATGTGCTCTTGTGACCACCGCATTGGTAGCTTCAATGTTTTGCTCTTCCCAAACAGCAATCTGCTGTGGGGTACATTCCCTAA
The DNA here is from genome assembly GCA_024509875.1 of Oreohelix idahoensis. Classification (NCBI taxonomy): domain Eukaryota; kingdom Metazoa; phylum Mollusca; class Gastropoda; order Stylommatophora; family Oreohelicidae; genus Oreohelix; species Oreohelix idahoensis. The sequence continues at coordinate 47,131 of JAMPIV010020381.1, forward strand.
CTCCGTGAATACGACCAATAATAAGGTCCGCAATAGGGTTTGGAAGTAGACACGCGTGGACCTCTCCCGTGAAGAAAGGAGTAGCAATGTGTATTATAGCAGTAGAATACTTTTCTAACGTGCCACCAAATGTGACACATTTGATGACTTTTCCTGTAGCACAGGATGGATCTACAAGAGATTGCCTAACGCCGACAGTAGTACATCCAGAATCAAACAACACTGAGACTGGATTACTATTTACTAGCCCCTTATGTAATATAAGAGAACCTCTCCCATCATGAGCAACATTAGCAGGAAGAGCGGGCAAAGGATGACCACAGCTTAGAGTACTAACGGTTTTCGGATCAAATAAAGTACTGCATTGGATACATTTATTTGCCCTACCAAAATCAAAAGATGAGCATCCGATAGCATTATGGTCTTTATCATTATTAACCTGTTTATCTGCTCCCTGAGATTCTTGTTGAACAGAGTTTGTCTGTTGATATCTTTTTCTCTTATGTTGCGATCTACCGCGACCATTATTGCCTCTGCAATTATCATTAAAGTCCCTACTGTAATTTTTATCCTGGTTTGAGTTCCAGTTTCCATAACTGTCATTACTATCTCTATGCTGTTGAGAACCTCTATTATCTTGGTATTGAGGTCTCTGCATAAAATATTTCCCTCTATACCGATTACCTTTGTGAAAATTTCTAAAGTTAACCGGAGTAGAATAACGTGTAGTATTAGGTTGTCTCCAGTTCTGGGAAGAAGAATCACCCTGGAATTGATCACTATGGTTCTGGGCATAATTACGATTACTCTTTTTATTGAAATTTTTCTGGCTACCCTGAAATTTACGCATAAAATTTGGGCCATAAGGTGCTGCCGAAGCAACTGGCAGACCTTCTTTCACCTTAGAGTTACTAATGGTTATGTGCGGATGCGCAGTAACATACTGGCTACAATATTCTTCCATTTCCTTTATGTTTTTAGGCTTACGCTCATGAAGAAAAGATAGAAAAGCTTCATTAACAGAAGACATAACCTTATCTCTAAGTAGTAAATCCATAAGAGCTTCAAATGTATTTTCTGTCTTAGACAACTCAACCCATCGTAAAAAAGTAAGACGGATGCCTGAGATGAATTCAGAGAATTCAACTCCAGTTTCTGGTAACATGGTTTTAAATTTAAGACGATATCCGTCCTCGTTAAGTTGGTACTTCTTTAACAATGCCGCCCTGACAACCTCATAGTTGTTTTTGTCAGGCACATCTACCATACTCAACAAAGTCAAAGCATCACCTCTAAGTATCTTGGACAGATGATACACATATAATGTTTTATCTATATTATGCACATTACATGCACTTTCAAATCTATCTAGATAAAATGTTATATCATCGATTGAGGGATTAAATGCTGGTAGATTAAGCTTGAAATCCTTAGCATTAGTCTTATTTGACACCTTATTTGCATCATTAGCATTACCAGTGTTCAATAACTTTAACTTCTCTAACTCTAAAGCTAAGACTTTTTCATCATGTTCCATTTTTGCTTTTCTCTCATCAGCCTCTCTTTGTAACCTTCTTTCTTCAGCCTCAGCCTGTAACTTTCTTTCTTCAGCCTGGGCCTGTAACTTTTTTTCTTCAGCCTCTATTTCAAGTCTCTTATTTTCAGCTTCTTTTTCAAGTCTCTTATTTTCAGCTTCTTTTTCAAGTCTCTTATTTTCAGCTTCTCTTTTTTGTTTTTCCATTTCCATTTGAAATCTTTTTTCCTCCACCTGCATCTGCAGTTTCTTTTGTTCTATTTCAGCCTCTATTCTCTTTTGTTCAGTTTGTTCTTTCATTTTCTTTTCTTCCGACTTCAATGCCTTGGCATATTGAACAGTCGCAAATTCTTCTAATTTATCACCTGTCTTCCCAAGGGCTTTACCCTGCTCAATAAAGTACTCAAATGTAGACATGATGTCTAAAATGTGAGTACAGAACCTGAAATAATTAATTATCTTATTTCAATGTTAAATAGCAACAAGACTTAATAAAGTGCTTGTATAATCTCTATGTTGAACCCAATCTCTGTGGGAAACAGGAGTTGACACCAACTTGTATTATCAAATGTATAATAATATCACAAGTCACCTCTTAATTAACAGTGCACTACCCAAATCAGTGCATAACCATCAGTTATTTATCATAACTGCACTACAATAGTGCATAAGCAAAAAACACCAGTTAGTTATGATAAGTGCACTATAGACCAATAGTGCATGAGCATATATTAACAATAGTGAAAGCTAACTATGCAAGAACTATGTAAACAATAACAAGACAATGTAAACAATAACAAAGGTCACCAACAATGTAAACAATAACAAAGATCAAAGTCAATGTAAACAACAACAAAGATCAGAGTCAATGTAAACAACAACAAAGATCAGAGTCAATGTAAACAATAACAAAGATCAGAGTCAATGTAAACAATCAACAAAGATCAAAGTCAATGTAAACAACAACAAAGATCAAACAATACGAAAACATTCGCATAAGTCAAATACACAAACAGCAAAACTAACAAGAAATATGCGAAGATATGACTAACAAATGACGCTACAGTGTATACACAAAAATATACGTAAAGAACTGAATAATAGCAAAGGGGAGACCTACAAATACAAACAATCGAAATCGAAACTAAAAAACACAAAGAAAGAGAGAACAGAAAAAAGAAAAAAAATATATATACAAGAAACAAAAATAAAGCACAACTCGTCACAACTAAACAGATATAGCAACGATTGTCGCTAGCAAATTTCACTGTAGGAAATTCGCACAGTCCCTAACGAAAACGCTAACAGTAGAACCTCTGTGACGTGGTATCTTCTACTGAAAGACACCGCCCAACCGAGAAAACCCGCTGAAATATAAACATATAAATATACAAATAACAAATAACATATAACATATAAACATGTATCATGAAAACAATAGGAGAAAGTGTGAAAGTACAGAAGGCTCAGTTAGAACATAAGGGCACAGTTCACAAACAAAACAGGCCACTTAACTTCTATAAATCCAGCGTCAGCACGGTGCAGAACAGGATGTAATCAGCATTCTGAGGATAATGATCCAACGTTGATTAACTTCTGCTCCCATAAACAGCCATGACGAAGGAAATGAGCTTCTAATACTGCAACAGTTGTTACGGCACTTGACCTTCTGAATCTTCTAAATTGATTTAACCGGCACTTGACCTTCTGAACCCGCAACAGTACCCCTGAGACCGGAACAGTTGTTACGGCACTTGTCCTTCTTTTCACCAGATCAGGAAATCCATTCGCTCGGTACTTGTCCTTCTAATTTTACATAAACTTCAATATTGCCGAGCAGCGCCGGGTAGTTTCAAAATCAGCAACTGTCAGAAAATCCGGATACTTTCAATAAAATTTCTTGTAAGGTGGTAGTTGATGCTGTAGTTGTATCTAGTATGATGATGATGTCTGGGTTTGCTGACCCCCTTGATAGCTGGAATCAGAGTGAACCAACCTATGGCCACCAAAAATGATATGGTGCGCCAAAATATCAGATGATAGAACCAGCTCTGGCCACCAAAAATGATAAGGGTGGATTTGAGCTGAAGTGGTAACTTGCCACCCTTATCGACACCTGGTATTAAAGTGCAAGATGTAGGTGTCTTCTCTGATTTAGGATGTTGCTGTGTATGTGGTAGTGGAACAGTTCACAGGGTTATCACACAGGCAACATGACGTGTAGAGTCATAGAAAGGGTAACTTCGTTGTATAAGTTTCTTCCATTTATTGCACGCCACAAAACAGTCATGATACTTATGACATCAACATAGTTAACGAGTTCAGCAAGATGATATGGCACATTGAAAACAATTTCTGTAGTCAGCAATGACAGCTGTTGTATATATGCGTCATAAGACATCACAGTTCAATAGATTCAGAAATTCATAAATCATAGAGTTCTAGTTCTTGAAGCTGTGTAAATAATAATAATTTCTGCAACAGTGTCAACTGCAGGTTATCACTGTTCATAGACAATAATAATAATAATATTCCCTTCCTGATGCTAGCAGATCAGATGTATACAATCAGTCCGTTTACTGTCTGCACGTGAATAGCATACATGGGCTACAGGTCAGCTCGACCTTTATAATGTTCCTAAGTCTAACCATCTGACTTGGACGTGATCTCTGATATAACGAATCCTGGAACACAGACAATAGTCTTGTTGGTCTAGAGCGACCCATATATATTTAACTAGTTCAGGTATAAAGATACCGGTGACTTAATCCTAGTCAAAGTACCTCTCCATTTTGAATCACACAGGCGAGCAAATAGGCGACAAAATGACGAACCTCTAGATGTTAGCATAAAGTTCGATACAAGAGGAATTACCTTATTTCGGAAAATCAACCATGAACATATGCCTCCAGGCAGGCGTGAATAATACTGGGAAATAGTCTAGTTAGCTAACTAACTCACAAAGACACTGTATTTCCCTCAGAAAATCACAAGACGCAGTTGCGTCTGCTCGCTTCTTAAACCATTTCTCAACTGCCCCAACTGGGCGGAACACACAGAACGAACTCCCAGCTTTTGACATGCGCAGAACGACAATCTCTGAGTTGCCGTTCACAATAAGACGATTCTAAGAACATTCGAGATAAAAGTCTTATAGAATCACGCCTTTTATGGTCATGAAAAGAAGCGTTAAGAAAGGTTTCAGACATCTACCATAGTTGACTGGTACTACCAAATAAGGAGATGTGGTCACGCTTCGTTCAAGAAATTATAGACCGAACGTGTCTCTATACAAGAGAAGGCAACTCCTAAAAAATTGTAGTTTCGATAACTCGGATTATGTCCCTTTGACCATAGAAAACATAATACACACTTCAGTCAAAAAAAAATCATACATATGAAAAATGTTTATACAAACGAAAAATAATAATGATCCGTGCGTAACACTGTCCCTCTTGATTTAGTATTACAGTCAATTTTAAGGTGGGTTATACAAGGGTGAGCTGCTCTGGCTGACGAATTCTTAACTTATATGTCGGCGGCAGGAAAACTGTCTCCTCTGCTCGCTTGCTTCTCAGTTATCTTGAAATACACCACTGGTCGATATCTTAGACAAGGAGTCTGCTGCCAGCCCTCTGGATCCAGCAAAACTCAGACCAGGTGCTGCTGTAATACTTCAGTACCACGGTCCCTGAAATAAGAAGGTTGTACCTCCTTCTTCAGAACTAATATATAATATCTATTTCCACACTGAAGTACAGGACATTACAAACACAGAGTTCAGCGCTGTAGGTCAACTGCTAGCTTCTCATGTGACAATATACACCAGTATTCCTCTCCCTAATGGTTACAACGCCTCTGCAATTCCAGCGTTAATTCCTTCTATACAATAGGATAGGTGTCATGTTACTATTTGGCAATCCCATATATGCCTATGCAGTTATACTCCTCTCTGACAAGCTTTTACATGGTGGAGCAATATCTAGGCTTTGCCTTCTATTTGCTACTGAACCACACACATACAGACACAATTTATCACTTCAGATTCAATTTTCATATAATATATATATATATATATATATATATATATATATATATATATATATATATATATATATATAGGAAATGTGTCTAGCTTACCACAATTCAAGGAAATATACACAAGTAACGTTGACTGGCGATGAATTCTGGCACAATTTTGATCTGCCCTATCCCAGGCTTTTATTTAGAAAAATATTAGCTTGAGCTCAACGCACTTGCTTCTCACAAAATTTATTTTCAAAACTGGCCCTGAACTGACGCTTCTATTTGACTATATCGAACGTTCTAACCAATGAGACCATGTTTACAAGAGACTTTGAAAACTTTTCCCATCCTACACGTTGCCATTCACAACAATAATAGTATTTGCAGTTCGACTAATAAGGTTTCGCCTTACATATTATTACAGCCAATCAAATCGTATCTAACTTGTTGGCCTCATTTCCCCTAAAGCAGTGTTTTTCAAACATGCCATTATGAGCAAATATGATCTTGTGCTGTCAGACAACCCCACTATAGTATTTTGGCTATAATTTGTTAATTACTAGGCTATTTGCGTAACACATAACATATTCTTTGTCAGCAAGTCCTAAGGCACCCAAATATATAAGTTTAAAGGGGCTAAGTGGCTTCGTTTAAAATATGTATTTGCTTCTACGACCCGTTCACTTCCATACCAAGGGATGTCTTCTGTACTGTCAGACTAATGTCAGGAGCTTAGACATAAATCAGTAGAATGTCAGGTTTCCCAATAAGAGCTTAAACCTGTTTTCAAAACCTAACCTCGTATCGTTAGTGTTTTTTATTTACTGTTTATTTGAAAAAATCAGGTCTTCATGCCTTTCGCGTGGGATTGGCGTTCACTTTTTAATCGCGAGACGACGTGGTACAATTGCATGCGTTCCTCCGTGCATCTCTCTCTCTCTCTCTTCTAAGCCCGTCTGTCTTTTAGGTTAACGTAGTGTGTATAATGACATTAATGTAGTATTATATCTAGGTCATTAAGCAGTGTGCCTATCAAGGTCGTCTAAGAAATACAGTACCAGTTTTATTTTTAGAAACGCGTGTATGATGCTGTAGGCTTTTACTATCGTACGTGGAAGCGTTACAGTTATGCAGACGAAGTAGAAAAAGGGGATCTCTGGTTCAGCCATTATGGCGTTCTACAACACCGGCGTACGCTATTGTGAAAGCCTAGTCTTTCACCATTCTTCTTTCTTTTGTATTATTTCGTTCTACTTTACATTTATTTTCTAATTTATATATGTGGATTAGAATTTTTCACCACAGCCGCATGAAAAAAAAAATCACATGGTATCTCTCATTCAATTATATATATATATATATATATATATATATATATATATATATATATATATATATATATATATATATATATATATATATATATATATATATATATATATATATATATATAATAGAATGAGAGATACCATGTGATTTTTTTTCATATATATATATATATATAATTGAGATGATAAACATAATTTTTCAAATGCCATTTTACTACACAATAAGTAATACACTTTTTTCAGTAACAAATATTCAGATAAGATGTAACATAATAATGAAATCATATATACAAATGAAAAGTAAGGAAATTTAATGAGACTTTTGCTGTTGGATTTCCTTGCAAAGTTGGTCAATATTTGGTGAATAATCTGTTGTTTTCATTTTCAAGCATGACTGGAGACTTACGTCATTAAATTGGCTTCTTAATTTGCTTTTGATATAATTCATGTTGGAAAATAATTGTTCACAAAAATATGTTGATCCAAAAATTGAAAGAAGCCCAAATGCAAATTTCTTCAGCTTAACATAGCCGTCGGGTAAACAGTTCCAAACACCAAATATGATCTCATCTTGTTTTTTGAGCTCATTTATTTCAGACCACTTGTGTTGTGGTGACAGGACTGATTTTTGCCTTTCAAGATTTTCAAGCTCATGGACCAGATGTGTAAATTTTAAACACCAGAATGCTTTGTCCTCTAAATCTACCAGTTCAAGTTCAAAATCAGCTAGTTCAATATGAGGAAAGGCTGAAAAATTCACTTTGGTGATATCTGTTTCAAGAGGTTTTATCAAAAATTACAAGGTTGCCTTTTCTTTTCTAAACTCTTGAAAGCTATCAGCAAATGAAACTTTCATTTTCTCAATACCTTTTTTGAGGAACTTAAGGTCAGTGCTACTTTCAGTAGTTTGCATATGTTCTTTTAATGCTAGGAAGTGTAATAATTTGCCAGTTTCATTGTCTCTAGCAAACAAAGACAGCTTGTGCTAAAATGAAAGTACTTCCTCCAAGAACAAAATAGCTGTATTGCCCTTTCCTTGTATTTTATTTAAAATGTTCAAGTGAGAAGTCATGTCCAGCATAAAATAGAATTTCTGTAACCAATCAGGGTTTGATAACTCAGGATATTCAAGTTTCTTATCTTTCAGCCATATCTTTACTTCATTAAGAGAAGCAGCAAACCTCATCAGAACCTTGCCTCTAGATAACCACCGTACCTTGTTATGCAAAAGAAGATCAGAGTATTCATGATTCTTCTTCTTCCTCGTTCGTCATGAAAAGGACGTTGGTTGCGTTGTGTCAGTTTACATCGAAGCTGCGATATGTGTGCCTTACGGCCGATACATCCGACTTCAGCACAGCATTTTTGGGACCAGGTTTGCCTTCCCTCTTCGATCCCTACTCTCTCGGCCAGACTGCAGTAATGAAACCCTTTTCTCTCCCTCTCATGCTCGGAGCTCCATCTGTAGCAACGGATATGATTTTTTTAAATATCTGTGTCTTTCTTTTGCAAGCATTCAGATACTGCAGTTGCAATATCTTCTCCCCGTGTCTGTCCCCTGAGTGGCAGTAATTCAATCAACTCTTCTTGTGGTTCTTCAGAGTTTATATATCTGCAAATGAGAGCAACTTGTGCAATGTCATCCACATCACAAGACTCATCACATGCCAGAGAATATCCTGATGCTGATTTAATGTCTTCAATTTGCTGGCTAGTTATATCAGTGGCCATCCTCACTGTTCTTTTTTTTTTTTTAGTCTTTGCAGACAGGACCCCCTTCCCCCACATCCAAAAGTTTAGTCCACGAAAAGTGTACGTCAAAAGGTGGTTTTCGTGCAACGGACACTAGTAGCCGAGAGCGAAGAGCCGCACGAGATGGCTCGCGAGCCGCAGGTTGCCGACCCCTGTCCTAGGTCATTGAGGTCAGTTTAACAGACTAAAATAAGGTTGTGCATAGGGGGCTAACAGCTTCGTCGTGTAGAACAAACTGCTCCAGGAACCACTGATGAAAGAGTGCATGAAAACTTTAATACATTCTTCATATACAGTGGCCAGCAGCAGTGGTTAATCCATAAAGAGCTAAGGTAAATCCATAAAGAGCTAAGGTAAATCCATAAAGAGCTAAGAGGGATATGAGGATGATGATTTCTCAACGTAAGTTTTTTTGTCCAAACTACTTTTATTTAAGATCAAAACCACATTGTACATTTGTCGCGTTTCAAATCTTTGACGCTCAGAATCCCTGCGTTCCAGTTCCACTCTTCGTAGAGAGCTGAAACGTTATTTGCATCTCCATTTCTTTGTATATTTTAAGGTTTCAAGGTCAGGCATTGACCCCAGCTGATTTTACATGGTAACAATGTAAAATAAAATGGAAGTAACTCTTAAATTAAGGATCTAAAAGTAAGGGAAATAATAAACTGCAAATGTAGATTGTGTTTCGTATTTGTGTCGTGATTTAAATGAAATTTCTGTCATTTTTAGCCGATAGGTCTGCCCTGTCTTGTTCTCTATTTTTTGTCTACGCCCACTTTTCTGTCTTATAGCTCCTAATAGCGCTATTTATGGCATTGGTCATGTCAATCTTACGTTGGACATGCTAAATATCACACCTCTGTACGTGGACAGCGGCATCTATTTAAAGGTCCTTTTATTATACCCTTCTTGTAGATGGCGGTTAACGTTCCCACATTCTATGATTTACAGAGAACTTGTGGACCTGGGGGAGAAACCTTAACTTCATCCTCCCGCCTGCGTCTAGAATCTCGAACTCAGGTCGCTTGTAAGACTGCTTCAGATTACGTCTTTTTCTTGTATCTAAAGTCGCCAGGTAAACATTTCCCTAGACCCTTATGTCTTGTTACTGTGACCGTGTGGCCAGAAAGGTGTAATTTTAGACTGAGTAATAGTTGTCGATCTTGTCTACGGTGTATATTTGTGCTCATGTTGGCATTCTCACACGGGAATGGGCGATCTAAACGAAACACCTTTGCCATCTGAAAGGAAGACAAACGTGTGGGATGCAGAAGATGTAATGAGAGACGGCCCTTGGTCTTAGACATCTCGGCGCTGTCTGACACCAGAGGAAAACATCTTTTTGAGCACAAAACCGTAAGAAGTGTGACTCGGGCAACAGATATCGTGGGAATGTTGCCATTAGTGGGCGGACCTTCAGTTGTGTCGATTAGGAAGAGAATCTTTACTAAGATGTGATCTCATGTCATCCAAACTGAGCATAGGACTCCTGATTTGCTCCCTAGAGGGATGGGCGGAGCTTTGCCTGACATTTTGACGTGGCTATCATGTGGTACAGGAGTGGATATGTAGATTTAAACTGAAACAGTGAGAGAGTCGAGTCAGAGTTGAAAAGAAGCCAGATCGTCCTCTTGTGCGGTATGCATCCTCGGTACGATACACCAGTGAGGTAGAGGATTTGATATCGCATATGTTGCGTCTGTGCTAAGAGAACTAACGACATTGAGGTATACTTGCATATGAGTACATTTTTATAATACTTTAGATTTAGTAATATTAGACGTTTCAGGTTTAGGATTTATTGCTTTTTAGAGTTTGTCTATCTATAACAGTTTGATAGAAGCTGATTTGCGATGTATGTGTTTTCTAGTGTAATTTCACGTATATCTATCTCATCGCTACTTTCAACTTTGAGACTGTGTTAAATGTGTAAAGTATTAAGTGCATTTAAAAGAGGAATTCTAGTGTTGCACTGCGCTGTATACAATTGTGTACTTATTACCATTATTCAAGAAGCAGCTGTAGCGACCCACCCCTATTACATAAAAAGAAAAATGAGAGAGAAGACCACTTGGGATAAAATGCACGTACGCAAACTAACTTATAACCTTGGTTAAATCAAGAAGTGAAGACAAAAACTCCGAATTATTTGTGTAGTGTTAAGTAATAGTTATATTGCATTCTTGTGAGCCGTAAGTGTGGTTAATTTTACATCAATGATTTTTGTGAGAGGAAGATTAGCGTACCCTCTGACTCCGTGAGTAGCCTATGCCTATTACATTTAGTATAGCGCTGTAAGAATATAGTATATATCTGCTTGTTCTTTAGAGCAGCTAGGCCTCTCACATACTGATAAATTGATGTCATTTAGACCAGTGCGCTGTGTGGAATATTTCGTCATAGATAGAAGTGTTTCATTTACGTTATCTCTCGCATGATGATGTAGTTAGTAATTAGCAGGAGCAAGAAGGCATTGTTGTTGACTGAGATATGTTTATTGTTGATTACACACACAGCACACACACATACACACACATGGACACATAGGCACATCTACTGACATATTTTCACACGTGTAATACCACACACACAACACAAACACGTGGACATATAAGCGCATATACTTGCAAGTTTTCACACACATGTATGTATTATTACGTAGATGATGTTTGTCCATTAGAAAGATGCTAGTTTATTTTGTTTCATTTTATTTCAGAGAGTCCAGCAGTCTGTGCTGGGTTATATGGTGTTATGTAGAGAATACCTAAATAGTTTGGTTATACGGTGTTGCATAGGAATTACCTACAAAGTAAACTTGTGGACAACATTGTTTTCTGTATGATTCATATGCTACCTGATAGGGTTTCATTAATAAACGTAGGACCCCTGTCATCAAGAGAATTTTTCTGTGACTGCGGAGCGCGTGTGAAAGTAGGCCAGAGAGAGTGACGACAACATTACACATGAGTTCTTATTCTTCTTCACACATCGTCTTCGCACTGTCACATTATGTTAGATCCTTGCTCGTGCAGAAGCCACGCTTAGCCACCTGCAGACTATCTTACTATTTAAGCTAGGTGTCTTTATCACTCAATACCATTGTCTCAAGAAAAGTCTGCCACTAGACAAAGTGATATTCTGCGCCAGAGCTAATAGCAGTTGTAGTGTAGGAATTATTCTTAACTCGGTAAGCAAACACTTACTTATTTAATACAGTGGGGTGTTAGCTTAATCTAATAGAATAGAGATCCCGTGGTACTTTAATTCATCTTATATATATATATATACACTGTTCAAAAAAAAAAAAAAGAAACGCATAGCTATCCAAGGACGCGTTTTTATGAGTTTGTAAGTAAAATTTGGTGCTAGGGTATATAAAAACCAGCCTCAAATATTCTTTACAGTGTCAAATGCACGAGTTGACCTGAATTGCGTTCGTTTTTGTAATCGTTACAACGCAGTGGTCAATAGTGTATATGACGCAATTTTTGACCTAAGCTCATGTTGCGCGCACGTGAAAGCAACAAAATTTGGGGTGAACACTATTCACTGACTACGCAACTGAAACCCTATAAAAGGATAACGCTACACACAAAAAATTCAGTTTATTTTCAAGCAAACATTTATGGCGTCTCTATCGATAAATTTAAGGAACATTGCTATTGGCCGACTGCATGCAGGCGAAAGTCAAAGTTAGGTTGCCAGGCATCTAAACGTGCATCAGAGTACCATCAGTCGACTTTGGCACCGGTTCCAAGCCACTGGCTCAGTTGAAGACCGGCATCGCAGTGGACGACCCAGAGTGACAACAGCAGCGGAGGATCGCTGTATTCGGTTTCGTCACCTCAGAGACAGGTTTACAACAGCTTCCTCAACTGCCCAGTCATTGCCTGCAGGACGTCATGTGTCTGATCAAACTGTCCGGAATAGACTGCATGACGCTGGACTTTGGGCACAACGACCTCACCGAGGACCTGTCCTTACGCGCCGCCATCGCCAAAACCGACTTCTTTGGGCCAACCAGCATCGTCCCTGGGCAGCTGACAATCAATGGAGACGAGTCTGGTTTAGTGACGAATCTTTCTTTTTGTTGCAGCGTCATGATAGACGGCGTAGGGTCTACCGTAGGCGAAATTAACGTTTTGCCCAAAATTGCGTTGAAGAAGCTCCGCCGCACGGTGGTGGAGGTGCAATGGTGTGGGGAATGATCAGTTGCAACGGAAGGAGTCAATTGGTGCACATTGAAGGAGGCTTGAATGCGCAACGATACGTCAATGAAATTCTTCGACCCCATGTCCTTTCACTTTTGACTGCCCAAAGGTCTGTGTTTCAACAAGACAACGCCAGACCCCATTGTGCACGGTCGACCACGCAGTTCCTGACTGCCAACAACATTCTCACCCTTCCCTGGCCATCCCTGTCTCCAGACATGATTCCGATTGAGCACCTGTGGTATGAGCTGCATAGACGTGTTTGTCGCCGAGACGTTGCTCCAGCCAATCGTCGTGATCTGTTCCATGCACTACAGGAAGAGTGGGCAGCCATCCCACAGGCCTACATCAGACGTCTGATCGCATCCATGCCCAGGAGATGCCAGTCACTGATCGATGCAAGAGGAGGCCACACACCATACTAACGGGAAAGCCCGTACGCCAAAAAACTCTCGTGACCCAGATGCAAAACAACTGTCAATTGATTGGTTGAACCCTAAGGTATTCTTGTGTGCAATTTGAACAATTAACTCATTACATTAAAAAGGTTATTGAACGTCAAAATTATGGCTATGTGTGTGCCTTCAGTAGCTATGCGTTTCTTTTTTTGAACAGTATATATATATATATATATATATATATATATATATATATATATATATATATATATATATATATATATATATATATATATATATATATATATATATATATATATATATATATATATATATATATATTTGGTCCTTAAGGTAAATTTTTTCCGAGACCGGGACGCTCTGAATTTTATTAAGTGAGCCACGATCCATAATCACTACAGTAGAACTCCATTTATCCGAACCCCAATTATCCGAACATCCAATTATCCGAACACTTTGTCCAGAAAAAAAAAAAAACCAGGTGCCACCAGTCACGTTAGACTACAATTCTGAATCTTTTGATGCGGCAAGCTTCAAATGTGTGCGAACAATTTGTAGAGGATGGGATGGGCTAATGGTCGGTCGCTTACATACAGGAAGTCAGTTAGATCATTATATCATAAAGTCAGTTAATATCTAGTTTACCAATCCAGTGTACGAGTGCGTTCTAGGCAGAACACTGGCTAAACAGACAGTTCAACTTAAAATAATTGTCTCTGCTACCACAGCAGAATAATTTTGGTGTACAAGTATTTCTCTGTGCGATAAGGCATCTTCCAGTAGGCCTAATGCATATAAAAGGAACCGCAATGTTTTGTCAATTGAAACGAAAACAGAAATTATCAAGAGACTAGGAAAAAGTGAAACTGTGTCTTCACTTGTCAGAATTTTCAATGTTGGGAAAGCTAAAGTCTCTGACATCAAAAGTAACAAGGATAAAATTATGAGTTTTGCATCGAAATTGGATAGTGAAAATGGGTCGAAGAAACGTAAAACCATGAGAAATGCGAAAGATTTGAAATTGGAAGAGGCTTTGTATATATGGTTTGTGCAAAGAAGAAGCAAAGGGGAACCTATCTCTGGCTCTCTATTGTGTGAAAAGGCACTTCAGTTCAACAATCAACTTGACGGTCCTCCTGACTTTAAGGCTAGCCAGGAATGGTTAAGAAACTTTAAATCTCGTCATGGCATACGAGGATTGGAGATTCAAGGGGAATCTTTATCTAGCGATGCAACTGCCGCTGAAAATTTAAAAAAAAACACTCTTGGCTTTTTTTGGAAGAAGAAAGTTATTCACTCGATGATGTGTATAATGCCGATGAGACTGGCTTATACTGGAAATCAATGCCTCAAAAATCACTTGCATCTCAGCGCAAAGCAGCTGCCCCTGGGTTTAAAAAGTGCAAATAGAGAGTAACAATTTTGGTAGCCGCGAATGCCAGTGGAAGTCATCATTTACCGGTGCTAACGATCGGCAAAGTAAAAAAAAACCACGTTGTTTAAAGAATGTGACATGTCTCCCATTGTGCTACAAAGCACAGAAGAGTGCTTGGATGAATAGTGAAATATTTCTTGATTGGTATACAAATCAGTTCATCCCAAATGTGAAGAGGTTGAGAGAACAAGAAAAGAAAACTGGAAAAGTAATTCTTCTACTGGACAATGCACCATCTCATCCAGAGACGGATACATTGAATGCAGTTGATGCAAATTTTAAAGTAATTTTTTCTGCCTCCTAATGTAACAGCACTGATTCAACCAATGGATCAGGGTGTTATAGCAAAACTTAAAAAGATGTACAAGAAGGAAGTCCTGCGTCGTTTATTGTTGGCTGAAGATGAAGAAAGTGTGGTGGCGTTTTCCAAGAAGCTTAATCTCAAAGACTGCTGCTATATGTTAGCTGATGCTTGGACCACCCTGTCACAAGATAATCTCAACAAGGCTTGGAATAGATTGCTTGGGAAAAAAGAAGGAAATGAAACTACTGAAGTGGACACAAATGATGATTGTATAAATGAAGTTGTGGAACTGTTTCAAGCAATGCCCGGATTTTCGGACTGTGACAAAGATGATGCACACACGTGGCTAGAAGATGATAATGATTCTGGTTTTCAGTTTTTGAATGACGAAGAAATTTTGTCTTTTGTGCAAGAAGAAAACCAAATACATGTAGTGACCGATGATGAAGACTCCTCAGAAGTACATGATGTACTTGTAGATTATGAAGAAAACCCAAAACGTCGACCAAGTCCTGAAGAGGCCTTTATAGCACTAGAAACAGCGATGGCTTGGTACGAGCAAGAAGATGACAGCTGTCCTACACAGCTTCTGCTGTTGAAGAGAATGCGGGACTTAGCAGCCAAAAGGAGACTATCCAGTTTGGTGCAAAAGAGGATTCCTCATTATTTTAAATAGTGGGCTACATCTGTGCAAGTACATGTATACGTAAGTTGCGCATGGTTTTGAATCGTTTGTAATGTTATTTTGAAAACATTTCTCTTTCTTAAAAAAACATAATTAATACAAGTAGTACATGCACTGCTGTGTAATAAAAGATTTTGGTGATACGGTGATCTAATACAGTGTGGGTATTATTATTACAGTACAAGTAAATATGTTTTAATGTGTATTTCCCTTGTGATGGTTAATTATTTTTAGAAATACGAGCGTATGTGTACATGTACTCGATACATTATGTAATCCAATTATCCGAACATTTGATTATCCGAACGATGCTCGGTCCCAAGGGGTTCGGATAAATGGAGTTCTAATGTAATTTTTAGCTAGGAGTGGGTTTTTTTTTTTCTTAAGACAGAAAGTGGGAGCCGGTTATAATATTATTACCCAATTTTTAGCTTGGTTGTGTGTATAGTATTACTGTAAAGAGTTTTTGCTATATATATATATATATATATATATATATATATATATATATATATATATATATATATATATATATATATATATATATATATATATATATATATATATATATATATTTATATATATATAAACTTTTGGTAACTCATTCAGTGTTATCCCTACTTGGATGATTATCACGGGGCCACATATAATTATCATGGAGTGTGGGGATACCAAACATTATTTTCACCTCACCAGGTGTGTATGTGTGTGTGTTTGAATATATTTGTAGCCTCAGATCGCCTTGCGACGCAGCACGCGCAAACAATGCGTGGCTTGTAAACAGAAACCTAGGGTGGGGCCCACAGGGGTAGTGATTACCTAGGCATAACGGAGCAAAAGAGCGGGTGAGAGACGGGGTTTGTTTTAATTTTGTGAGAGAAACGGCGAGTGGAGGTTTGTTTATATTTTGCATGGGTGAGAGATTGACAGAGGAAGAGTCTGCTACGGGTAGTAATGAGATTTTTTTTTTGGGGGGGGGGATCCCGTTACACGCCCATTGAGGCATATTGGGAATATGGTGTTAGGCCCATATTTTCTTGACCGTCGGCACACTAGGGGTGATGTGGTCAGCATCACGCCGGCCGCCTTACCTTCCCAGTGTTGCTCTGGTACCCATTTGGGGCTGGGTCGACCCAGGAGCCGTTTGTGGCCTTAAAAAATCCCACCTCATCTGGGGATCGAACCATAGACCTCGGAGCTAGGAAGCCAGTACAAATGAGATGTTGATTGCTTCTATATTTTTCAGAGCCTTGGTCACAACATTTGTTCGGTGCTTCCTAATTTGTCACACTGCCATTTCCTGATTTGATTGATGGTGTCAGTTGGATTACAACTTCCATATAACAAATATTACACGGCAGTCTATGTCACACTACCAGTTCCTGATTAGATTGCTGCTTTCAGTTGGATTACAACTTCCATTTAACAAATATTACACGGCGGTCCACGTCATACGGCCAGTCTTCAGCTACAAAGCTGTTTCGTGGAGTAACTAACCACAACCTATTGTTGAAAGTGTCTATTGCTCCAGCACGTACGGGCTGTCGCCTTTGCCATCCAGACATTTTCAGCAACACATTCCGACCCATTAACAGCCAGTTAACTCGGAGTATACGGGCATACCGACATAAAGTATTCGTCGATAGCCAGTACTTGTAAAGCACACATTACTCGTGCTGTCTGGAGTATAACACACTACATCGATTTCTGTTACTTACACGTAAGCAGTAGTCTTGCGTCCTGGATTATTTACCTACTGCACATAGTGCCGCTATTTGCAGTTACCCATCATCTCAGCACATACGGGCGGTCGCCTTTGCCATTGTAGTGGGTTTGATGGTATTGTATGATGGTGATATTACTAAATGTAATGTATGAGGCCAGCTGTGAAGGCTCCTGAGATAAAATGTATTTGTGAATTGTCAGAAGGCCTTTCTTGCTACCACTACGACCTCACACTTATTTTTTTTTTCTAATGAATGTAGCTACGTAAAATGTCTAGGGTAATGATATGTAGTGTGGTGTGATAGTTTATAAATACACCCACAGATATTTAAGAAGACTAATAATATTAACAAATGTTAAGATACACTGAACTAACTCACGTGTGTAAAATTTTTGATAGAATTATATTACATTTATTTTGTTCTGGATCAAGTTTTATGTTGACCAGAACTTTTTTTTAAAAAAAGATTTAAAAAAATTATGAAAGAAGTGCATGGAATGTTACATAATAAATGCAAGAGTGTACATATATAAGTACTAGACTAGTTAGTTTTATTAAAATGTTCTAGTATTCATCTACTTGGGAGGATAGTTAATGCTTGTGCTGTTGGGGTGGCCTCATCACACCTGTCTATATTGACTACACAGTGTCCAGTAAATTGCAGGAATTTTATGGGGTATTAGTAACTAATAGGCGTTGGTGAATTTCCAGCAGACCAGAGGCTCACTCATCTTGAAGAAGTAGCTCTGGTGCTGAAATCTGGTGGTCCCACCTCTCCGTGCTGGCGGGCAATAATAGTGGTCTCTGTCACAACGTACTGCACAGATACACTCGAGTAAAATCACCAACTGAATAGACACCGCCTTGTTGACAGCTGAAACTCACAGCTCAGATTATGAATAAAGAACACAGAAATGCTAGCAAAACTCAGCTGAGCTGCTGGCTATAGTATGGCGTCCCTGAACTATTTCACTTTCTTTCATTTGGAAATCACCACACTTTAAAATACTGTGTCTATCATCGAACAACTATTGAGGAATGGCCCCACTTGCTCGTCTGAGCGCCGATAAAATGATTGTCTGTGGCCAATCACTGCCTAGGTTTATTTCAAATTCAAATTTCCTACCCTAAAGTCATTTCAGTCATGCTTCAGTCAAGTATGGATGTTTATCTGTTAGTCTGTCCGTCTCTACTTGTTTTTTTTTCAAAACGTACTTGATTTTTGAACCAACCTTTCTCTCCCCTCCAAAATTTTGTCGTTAAAAGTTATTTTTAGACACCGCCACCACAATATCCCTTCTCTTCCATACTACGTAGATTTGAACACCTGCGTCTCAAGGTCGTGTTTTTTTGTGCAAATAGCGACACTTTTTATTCAATACAGTCTGTCGTTGATGTGAACAACACTGTCTTTTGTCATTATCTTCATTATTATCTATCCGTCTGTAAAATTAAGAACATATTAGTTCACTGCTCAGAATGGGCCATCCGGCCAGCTAATTTTTATATTCCTAACATTAATATTAAGAAAAAAGTACTTTTTAAATTTTGTAATATTTCGAACATCTGCGTTTCGCCGCTGAATTCAAATCAAGGGCTTGGTATCGCAAAAGCGTCCATTTCCGTACTTCGTGTCAATTTGGGGGACGTGACTTTTCTCCGTTTCCCCCCCAATTGCGTCTCCTTAGCCTTTCTAGTCTCACGCAATCTTTCCAGTCATATTTTTTTTCTTTCTTTTTTTGATCCGCCGTTCTCATCCTGTCTAGCAAGTCAATTTTTATGCAGGGTGATGACCCGCGGTCTGGGCGATCATGTACTATCAGCAGCCTACGCATTATGTTTTTATCCTTACATGTTATCTTTGGAGGTATTTTACCGTTGTATCTCTGTCAATTTCACTACACATCTCCCCACTTGAAAACATGCCTATGGCAAGTTCCAAAACCAGCGATACACATAGGTAAAATTACTCCTCACGTCTGCCGCTACTCTAATTTTGATCACAGGGGTGCCGACTGAGGAAATCTGCACCGACATTCAATTTGCCTGGGATATATTGGATACTAAACTGATAAGGTTGAAGCAATAAAGACCACCTCAGCAATCTTGCGTTTTCATGCTTAGCCTGAGATAAGAATACGAGAGGCTGATGGTCCGTCTCCACCACAAAAGTCCTACCATACAGATAGATTTGAAACTTCTTTATTGCCCAGATTAACGCTAAACATTCTTTTTCGCTTGTGGAGTATCCTTGTTCCGCCTTATTCAATTTGCGGCTTGCATAAGCGACTGGTTTCAGTTCCCCATCAGGTGAAGATGATCTTTGCAACAAAGCCCCTCCGAGTCCTACATTACTTGCATCGGTTCTTAAGACAAAGTCCTGTGTCAAATCAGGCAGTTTGAGAATAGGCTTGCTAGTGAGTTTTTCCTTTAACTCTTGGAACGCTAGTTCACATTGTGCAGTCCAAATAATTTTATCTGGAAGTCCCTTGCGAGTCAGATCAGTCAGAGGAGCACAAATAGCGTTAAAATTCTTGATGTATTTCTGATAAAATCCGCATAACGACACAAATGATCGCACGTCCTTTTTTGTTTGCGGCCTAGGTGCTCTCTGCAGTTTTTCCAAATTCTTAGGATCAGGGGTCATATTACCCTGATATACAGTGTGTCCCAAGAATTCCAACTCTTTGCATCCAATACAACATTTTGTTGGCCTAGCAGTTAAGTTCGCCTCCCGAAGTCTATCAAACAACATCTCCAGAGCTTCAATGTGTTCTTCAAATGTCTCTGTGGCGACGAGAATATCATCCATGAAATTCGTGATACATGGGTTATTCAGGGGATCCAACAATTTGCGCATCATCCTTGAAAAACACACTCGGAGCATTTTTCAGTCCGAATGGTAGCATATTGAATTCATAATGTCCATCCGAAGTGCTAAAAGCCAAATAAGGTCTCACTTCAGGCTTCACTGGGATCTGGTAATAGCCTTTACTAAGATCCACCTTTGAAAAGTATTTTGCCTTGTTCAGTCTGGCAAATAGCTGTTTTGTGTCTGGTAATGGATCCACTTGTCCTTCTGTGACCGCATTCAGTTTCCTGTAATCTATGCACAGTCTGTGTTCCCCAGACGGTTTCCTCAACAAAACGACACTAGAACTAAAAGATGATTCACTGTGCGAAATAATCCCCTCCTTCAATAAATAATCTATTTCTTCCTTCAATGCCTTCTCCTTCGCGAACGGAATAGAATAGGCTCTCATACAGATTGGGTTTGAGTCTACCAGTTTCATGTCATACTGTAGCAAATTTGTATGGCCTGGTTTATCTGTTAATACATCTGTATGTTCCTCCAGAACCTGTTGAACTCTCTCCCTCTGGTTTTTAGTCAGGTGCTTACTGACTTTTACCTGTGCTGCTGTTTCACAAGGATGTAATGGGTATTCATGTGAGGTGAGTGGTTCTTTTTGCATCTGGGTTGCAATAGCTAAGGTCAATAAGGGGGTGCTTTCCTGGAGTGGTCTGTCCAGATACTTCTTTAACAGGTTTACATGATAAACTTTCTCCTTCCCCTTTTTGTCAATTTTATAGTTTGTTCTAGACACCTTCTCTAGAACCGTATATGGACCTTGCCAACCAATTTGTAATTTATTCTGGCTTCCGGGTAGTAGAAGCAGCACCTTCTCTCCGACTGCCAGTTCCCTGTCCTTTGCCTTCCTATTAAAATATGCTGCATGTTTCTTCCTGGCTTGTTTCAAATTATCATTTGCCAGTTTCCATCCAGCTTTCAAACGAGTGGTCAGTTCGTTCACGTATTGATACGATGAGGTAACAGTCTCTTCCGCCTTCTCATCTGTCCAGGTCCTTAATAACGCTTTATCTGGATCTTTAATTTATCATACTTATTTTTCATGGAACCCATCGGGTCCCGTCCATTAGAAGCTCTATAATGAGGACTTTTCTTCCTAGAATCATCACTCACAAATCGACCACTACCAATTTTTTTCTGGGGTTTGTCTCCCCACTTTAGATTGCTTATGAGAGATCTTCGCTCTCTTGTCTGTTCTTCCAGTTTATATAAGTCTGACCGAGGGATTGTCATCTTATCCTGGGTAAATTTCTTCTTTGTACTCTTCGCATAGTGGCCATGTTAATCCATTCAAGTGAAGACTGGGTGTGAAAAGGGGGCTCCCATTCCACTTTGTCTACCCGAGTATAATTAGTTTTTCTTTCAGGCCTAAAGTTGCCCCGTGGCGTTTCTAGGTCCTGCACATATTTTCCCTTTGTGGGTGTTCCCTCATGAAATACGCCACATGCTTCTACAAAGTTTTCAACATCGACATTTACGTCGGGCCAATAGTATTTTCGAGCAATCTTTTGGCAGATGGTACCGACTTTCTCATGGTCACCATCTTTTCCAACATGTAAGCTCCTTATTAAGTTTGCCCTATATATCTTGGGAAGAACTAACTGTCCGTGACCAGGGGATCTAGTTCCTGTCTTCCTATATAATAATCTGTTCTTCACAAAGTACTCTCCCTTGCTCGGAGGTGTGTGGCATTTGGGCAATTTTTTAAAACAGGGCTTGAGTGTCCTATCCTCAGCCTGCGCCTTCCTCATCTCCTCTGGATGAGCATTTATAGGTTCACCTTCTTCCTCCTTCTTCTGTGACCTGGTCTGCACTGTCGCCATGATCACAGGTTTCTCGGGATTCCCCAAGAAGACGTATCTACACCCCAATATCAGAGGGTAGATTGGTTCATCTATCACTGCTGCTCTGATTTCTCCTTCCACATAGCGAGTTTTCACCGTTATCCTTGCGATGGGAAGGGTCATGAGTGGTATGTCCTTAGTCGCCCCTTGTATTTCCACTGTTTCTGTGGTATACTGACTTGGGTCCACTAGGCTAGACTTCACAACTGAATCATAATCCAAACCTGTATCATAAAGGCACCTTATGGTGACCCCATTACAAATAACATCCTCACAAACTGGGGGGTGATAAGGTTCCTGTTGTCCCTTAGGATTAACCTTTAATCTTTGCGTCCCCGACTTCATTGCAGCAATGTTTGAAGGTTTCCTTCTACAAAATTCGGTGTTATGGTTATCCTTCTTGCACCATTTACACCATCTTTTTCCTTGGTTCAACGGTTTTCTTTCATTGAACTTTTGGTCATTGAACTGTGAGTTTCTGTCGCGATAGTCATTTCTTGGCCGCTCAAAGTTTGTCCTACCTTTATTTCCCTGCTCTCTATTATCAAATTTATTAAATTGCTGTGGAGCTTTAAAATTGTCTATGTGCTTCTTTTTAGCACCACTTACCTCTGCCTGGGCTGCCTGATACCTCTCAGCAACATTTAAAACATCCCCCAACTTCTCTGCACCTTGTTCCATGAGAAATTTTCTCATGTCTGGAGCCATGGACTCTCTCAATTGCTCAATCATGATCATTTCTTTAAGATCTTGGGTCTTCCCCAGAGCAGTCCATTTCTCCAAATAGGTTTCTAGTCTGGCAGAGAATTGGTGGTATGTCTCCCCAGACAACAGTTTGGCATTTCTGAATTTCTTACGATAAAATTCACCATTCTTCTCGTACCTTAATAACAAAGCCTGCTTTAACATGTCATAATTGTCTTGATCTTCCCTGTTCATTTTAGCAAATACTTCATAAGAAGTACCCCTCAATCCCTGTGATAGCTTTAAACTCCACCTCTCTCTCTCTAACCCATATGTAGTAGCTAATAACTCAAAACGTCCTAGGTACCCCTCTATGTCATCGTCTTTCTCAACAAAATGGTCTAAATGAAACCCCATAGCTGAGTTTGAGGCTCCCAGACTGGGCGTAGCATCTGAGGCAAAAGGGCTGGCACCATTTTCAGGAGCCGGGCCTTGTAATTCCAGCTCCCTTAGTCGTAATTCGTGCTCCCTCTGCAACCTTCTATCTTCTGCCTCCCTTTCGGCAGTCAACTTTTTTTCTTCTGCCTCCCTTTGCTGTCGTTTTTCTTCTGCCTCAATCTGCAGCCTCTTAATCTCAGCCTCAATTTGTAACCTCTTTTCTTCAGCCAACCTTTCAGATTCTGATTTTCTTTCAGCCTCTTTTTCTAATCTCCTTTCTTCCCGTTCAATATATTTATCACATTCAGCCGTTACGTATTGAATTAAAATCTGACCATCCATACCCATCTCCTTTGCGGTAAGCACAGCAGCTGATCGGAATTTTGCTAGCTCCGCCATACTTTTAGACAATATAATAATATACAAGCTAAATCTCTAACCAGTAAATACACTAAGTACTTCTTATGACTATAGTCTAACTAATTCTAACTAACCAGTTAACTAATTAATTATCACTGGCTGTGAAGATTCACCAACTTTTATCTGCAGGGACACTTTTAATTTTAAAGGGAATTTCACAATTTTTTCCCCTAATTTTATTTCTCCAACCAGGAGATCCTAATATTACTGTTGGGCTAATTATCCCTGGACAAGACCCCAATATATGTAGTGGGTTTGATGGTATTGTATGATGGTGATATTACTAAATGTAATGTATGAGGCCAGCTGTGAAGGCTCCTGAGATAAAATGTATTTGTGAATTGTCAGAAGGCCTTTCTTGCTACCACTACGACCTCACACTTATTTTTTTTTTCTAATGAATGTAGCTACGTAAAATGTCTAGGGTAATGATATGTAGTGTGGTGTGATAGTTTATAAATACACCCACAGATATTTAAGAAGACTAATAATATTAACAAATGTTAAAATACACTGAACTAACTCACGTGTGTAAAATTTTTGATAGAATTATATTACATTTATTTTGTTCTGGATCAAGTTTTATGTTGACCAGAACTTTTTTTTTGGATCAAGTTTTAAAAAAAAAGGATTTAAAAATTATGAAAGAAATGCATGGAATGTTACATAATAAATGCAAGAGTGTACATATATAAGTACTAGACTAGTTAGTTTTATTAAAATGTTCTAGTAGTCATCTACTTGGGAGGATAGTTAATGTTTGTGCTGTTGGGGTGGCCTCATCACACCTGTCTATATTGACTACACAGTGTCCAGTAAATTGCAGGAATTTTATGGGGTATTAGTAACTAATAGGCGTTGGTGAATTTCCAGCAGACCAGAGGCTCACTCATCTTGAAGAAGTAGCTCTGGTGCTGAAATCTGGTGGTCCCACCTCTCCGTGCTGGCGGGCAATAATAGTGGTCTCTGTCACAACGTACTGCACAGATACACTCGAGTAAAATCACCAACTGAATAGACACCGCCTTGTTGACAGCTGAAACTCACAGCTCAGATTATGAATAAAGAACACAGAAATGCTAGCAAAACTCAGCTGAGCTGCTGGCTATAGTATGGCGTCCCTGAACTTATTTCACTTTCTTTCATTTGGAAATCACCACACTTTAAAATACTGTGTCTATCATCGAACAACTATTGAGGAATGGCCCCACTTGCTCGTCTGAGCGCCGATAAAATGATTGTCTGTGGCCAATCACTGCCTAGGTTTATTTCAAATTCAAATTTCCTACCCTAAAGTCATTTCAGTCATGCTTCAGTCAAGTATGGATGTTTATCTGTTAGTCTGTCCGTCTCTACTTGTTTTTTTTTTCAAAACGTACTTGATTTTTGAACCAACCTTTCTCTCCCCTCCAAAATTTTGTCGTTAAAAGTTATTTTTAGACACCGCCACCACAATATCCCTTCTCTTCCATACTACGTAGATTTGAACACCTGCGTCTCAAGGTCGTGTTTTTGTGTGCAAATAGCGACACTTTTTATTCAATACAGTCTGTCGTTGATGTGAACAACACTGTCTTTTGTCATTATCTTCATTATTATCTATCCGTCTGTAAAATTAAGAACATATTAGTTCACTGCTCAGAATGGGCCATCCGGCCAGCTAATTTTTATATTCCTAACATTAATATTAAGAAAAAAGTACTTTTTAAATTTTGTAATATTTCGAACATCTGCGTTTCGCCGCTGAATTCAAATCAAGGGCTTGGTATCGCAAAAGCGTCCATTTCCGTACTTCGTGTCAATTTGGGGGACGTGACTTTTCTCCGTTTCCCCCCCAATTGCGTCTCCTTAGCCTTTCTAGTCTCACGCAATCTTTCCAGTCATATTTTTTTCCTTTCTTTTGTTGATCCGCCGTTCTCATCCTGTCTAGCAAGTCAATTTTTATGCAGGGTGATGACCCGCGGTCTGGGCGATCATACAGCCATCCAGTCATTTTCGGCAACACTGTCCGACCCATTGATAGCCGGTTACCTCTGAGAATACTGACATAACGACCGACAGTAGTAGTCTGTTGCCAGTACTCGTCACCTGTCTTTAGTTCAAGTCTTCATTATCCAGCATGAGGCGCCCTAGCGCAAGTCCTAGTTGTTTGGATATAGATAGGTCAATGGGTGCAAGTATTTCTGAAGGTATTGGGCCTTCTCTCTTGCTTGGCATAGGTTGTCCATGTCTCGCTGCCACATAGAAGTGCGCTGGCGACGCAGGCATTACAAACAGCAGCTTTGGTCTTCATTGTGAGATTAGAGTTTCCTCAAACACGAGTTGTGAGGTGGGCAGAGGTGGCTGCAGCTTTGTCAGTGCCTTGTATAGTTCACTTATTTATATTTTCTTCTATATATCCACAATTCAATGTCCCCAAGCCGTTCTTCTGTTTGCCTAATGGCCATGTTTTTGCACCATACGGTAAGGTAGAGTACATATCATTTTTAATTTTTATTTGTTAACGATTTGTTTTGATGTTAATATGTGTACCACGTTGTTAAATGTAACTTTGGCCATTTCTACTCTTGATTTCTGATTAATATTTGCCATCCTCTGTTATTGTGTTACAAGAGCGAATTCTGGTATGCTACATATTGGCATGTTGGCTATCTTTACATCCCTTCTTATTTTTGTAGCAGCCATTGAACAGCAACGGCCAGAAAGGGTCAGTCTTGTATAAGAAAAAATGTATATACATTTTTAAGGTTGGCTTTGTTTTCCATATTCATTTTTTTTGGGGGGTTATTGTTATTCAGAATGAACATCGCTGCACGCTGGGCAAACCCATAGGCGTTCAGTCTCCCTCGATAATTGTCAAAGGGTATGACTATATATTATATACATCCCTGCTGTGGTCATGGCTTAGTTATTTACTTGCTTGACTAGCTTTTGTAATGATTGTTCAATTTCAGCTAACAAAACTGCATCAACTGTGTATCTAGGCTTGTTTATTGATCTTCCAATGATGTTTAGTCCTGGTTTTTCTTCTACATTGTTGAACATCTGTTTGTGTGTTGACATGGTTACAGTACACAACCTTGTCTCCCTTCTCTTTTTATATTAATATATGTCTTGATCCATGGTTCTTGGTTTCTCATATCTGTCATGGTATCCAATCTTCTCCCATATTGTAGACATGGCCAAACCATCATAACTGGGACTGTTCCATTCCGGTCTGCAAGGCCTGGATTTCGAAGCCATGACGTATAGTATGCATACATGCCACACTTAAAGGTTTACCCATAATCTGTACGGGGTGTTTGCGTTTTCAGATGTGTACTGGCCGTACACGGGTCTGTACGGGTTTTTTCGCCTAATTATTAACCCTTTCAGCACCATTATGACGTACGCCATACGGCATAAATCTTGACAATTTTTGTCGCTGTGCCGTACCGAGTACGTCACGGAAGTAGTGCGATACCTCGTTCCCATACACCTATAAAACGTACGTCCTATTTTAAAAGCACCAGAACTCTTCTGTTTACAATCGTATCGGCAATTGCTGGGCATAATCGGATTCAGCATTGAAAAATCTGGCCACTAAGCTTGAAACGAACAAAATATTTTACTGCTAGCGAATACGGTAGAACTGATAATAGTGATTTTACAAAAGCGAAAGTTACAAACATGGACGCTGCCATACCGCCGAATCATAAACATTTTGTGGAAAAAGAGCACGAAAATTCTTGTTTGAGTTGAATTTATTCAACTTGAATGATTCTGACAACTCTTTTTACTGAGATTCTGGTAATCTTTACCTTTATTGCCGTCGAGTATGTTTAATATTTGTATTTTCGTACCATTTAGAGTTAAGGTTGAGGTTAGGTTTACGGTAGAAAGTGCGTAAGAAATGTAAATTTGAATAATAATACAAAACAAATTATGGGTAGGCCTAATATCGGAATGACGGTCGCCGAATGCTCTGCATGTATTTTCGTACCATTTAGAGTTAGGATTAGGGTTACAGTTGGGGTTAGGGTTAACCCGAAATCTAAATGGTACGAAAATACATGCGGAGCATTCGGCGACCGTCATTCCGATATGACCAAATTATGAAACTGAAAAAAAACCCACAAAAGCAAGGCAAATTTGCATCTTAACCAGGTCAGAGAAAAGTTTATTTGGAGTTACTTCTCTTCTTAGTTTTAATTTCGTTTCTTTAAAAAACAATGTGATTTTGCCTTGGGTGATCATCATTACGGTCATCCAATGATTTATATTTATTAAATAATTAATTACTATCAATGTTTGATTGACACTAAAATTCGTATGGGTATAACGGCTATTCCAATTTTTGAAGTTCGGTAGAGAATATATAATATTGCGCCAGTTTATATTTTCATTGCTAGCTTTAAAAAAAAATATATATATATATATATATATATATATATATATATATATATATATATATATATATATATATATATATATATTTGATTTAAGATTCCTAAACCTAACCCATAACGCTTATTACTGGTCTCTTTAGATCTATACTTTTATAAGGCACTATAGAACACACACCAAACTGTTCTTCATTTCCACCATAAATTGTATTAATTTTTTTTGCAGAAATAGACTAAATGATGATACAGTCACAGCTTTTCTACAATACCAGTACAAAATAAATTCTAACTCTTGTTGTTTAGGTTTTAAAGCAAGTGAAGACATGCTTAAAAAGGCAAAGGGCGCATGTCACTATGATGGTGCAGAACCATCTAATTGAATATATTTGTACATTAATTAACTCTATTGTTACGTTTTTCAGTCTGTACAGGTTTTGCGGGTCTCTGTACAGGGTTTTTGGATTTGTTGTACAGGTTTTTCATGTCTGAGGTGTGGCATGTATGAGTATGGTTGCGAACCACTTTCCTCAGATACCTCCTTTCTGATGTCTGCAGCTGGCTTTTGTAGGTTGTAGTCATTGTCTATGACTCGTATCCGTAAGTCAAGGCTGGAACAAATGTGGAGCAGTATTGTCTTCTTACCAATTTCTCTTTCACTAAAGGATCCTTGATTCCTGCTCTTTGGGCTCTTTGATGCCTCCCATCCAGTCTATGACAGCTCTACTTTCTCCAGTTCTCAATGGGAAACATTAGTGACAGGAAATTTGTATGTCCACACAGATAGTTTTGAAAACACTCGATGAGAGGTCACAGCAATTGGGTCTGAAAATACACAGGGAAAAGACAAAGATAATGAGAATAAATGCAGGTAATGATAACAGGGTTGAACTTGAAGAAGCACCAATACAAGATGTAGAATCGTACACATATCTTGGCAGCAATATAGACAAAGTTGAAGGGACAGACAGTGATTTCAAAATAATAATACAAAAAGCAAGAGGAGCTTTCATTGCATTGGGAAATATATGGAGATCAAGAGAAATCGGATCCAACACGAAAATAAGAATCTTCAACTCCGCCCTCCTCCTTTTTCCAATCCGAGCGTTGGGAACCGGCAATGGGCGGAGATTGATTTCAAAATAAAAATACAAAAAGCAAAGAATCTTCAACCAAATGTGAAGTCAGTCCTATTGTATGGCTCTGAGACATGGAGAACAACAAAGACAACTACCAAAAAGCTACAGACTTTCATAAATGGGTGCTTGCGTAGAATAGAGGGATTAAAATGGTATGACAAGGTTACCAACGTGGAACTGATGACAAGAACTAGACAAGTGCCAGTGGAACAAGAGATGAGAAGAAGACGATGGCGATGGATAGGACACACACTGAGGAAACCTGTTGATAGCATTACAAGGCAGTCCTTGTTCTGGAATCCCCAGAGCAAGAGAAGCAGAGGTAGATCCAAGAAGTGCATGGAGAAGAGAGCTGGAAACAGAGGTGAAAATGATGAGGAGAATGTGGAAAGAACTTGAGGTGATGGCACGTGACAAGAGGACTTGGCATGTGTTTGTTGAAGGCCTATGTTCCTTTGGGAGTGGAGGGTTATGACTGAATGAATGACACTGATGGTTGGGAGGACAACCTTGTAATTAGACTTACAATTCCCATTTTGTCCAGATTAAAGACTGGCTTTTAGTTAATGGTCTTTTCTGCAAAAGAAGCCATGAAGAAATATCCATCCATTTATTTTTAAAAAATGTGACAACAGTACTTTAATGTGCCTCATCATCACAAATCAGCACTGTGAGGATTTTAATTCACACAACACAAGCAAAATGAGACATTCTTTGATTCAACATTATTTTAATTTCTGAAACACTTCACATGGAATAACTCTCCTTCTCTATCAATGTAAATACACTGACATATAAACATACATTGACATATAAACATACACTGACATATAAACATGCATGCCATTGTTTCTGACTCTCTATGACTCTCACACTATGGTATTTTTTGCCCAAAATCTTTTTTTTTTTACTCTAATGTCTTACTATGGGTATATCTTGCTCTGAATATGTTACTCTCACACTATGGATATGTCTTGCTCTGAATATGTTACTCTCACACTATGGATATGTCTTGCTCTGAATATGTTACTCTCACACTATGGGTGTATGTCTTGCTCTGAATATGTTACTCTCACACTATGGGTATGTCTTTCTATATGACTCTCACACTATGGGTATGTCTTTCTCTGGCTCTCTGACTTTTTGTACTGACTCTCTTTCTATGACACCCACACTGTGGGTATGTCTCTGACTACTTCTAAAACTCTATTCATTTCTGCTATCCTTCTGGATAGTTCGTTTGTTTTTTTCCTCCCCACCCCCCCCCCCCCCCCCCCCCCACCCTCCCCCGTCTTCCTCTGCTTCAGTATCTCTGTCTATCTCACAAATTTTCTAACGCCCTTTGTATACATTTGTATCAGTCTTTCTCTACCTCAACAATTTTTTTCTCTTTTTCCGTCATTGCTTTGCTATGCTTCCTTGTCTGTCTGACCACAAATATTTATTTGTTTAATAACACATTATTTGTTTGTTTTTTTCCTAATCCAATTCTGTTTGTCTGTTTTTTTTCTTGCCTATCTAACTGTCTAACTATCTGCTTCTTTCTTTCTCTCACATTCTTTATTTGTCCATCAATTCTTTATCTGTCTCTCCATGAAATTCGGTATGTGCCTGTCCCAATTTTAATATGTCTGCCACATTCTTTATCTGCCTCAGGCATTCTGTATCTGTCTGTCACATTTTTTATCTGTCATTTGTCACATTCTATACCTCTCTCTGTGACATTCTGTTTCTGTCTGTCACATTCTGTACCTTTCTCAGACATTCTGCATCTGTCCACCACATTCTTTACCTGTCACATTCTGTATCTCTCTGACATTATGTATGTCAGTCACATTCTTTATCTGTCACATTTTTTATCTGTTATCTGTCACATTCTACATCTCTCTCTGACATTCTGTATGTCACCTGTCACATTCTGTATCTGTCTGTCATATTGTTTATCTGTCACCTGTCACATTCTGTATCTCTCTCTGACATTCTATATCTCTCTCTGACTTTCTGTATCTTTCAGTCACATTTGTCATCTGTCATATTCTATCTCTCTCTCTCTCTCTCTCTCTTTCTGACATTCTGTATCTGTCGGTCACATTCTTTATTTGTCATATTCTATATCTCTCTCTGACATTCTATACTGAAGCACATTAAAAACGCACCACTATTATATATACTGATGCCGAGAAGCTGAAAAAAAAAGGTGTGGGAATGGATTTTCCCTGTGTTTGTCATGAGGTAGAGAGCGAATGGCTGCTGGAATGGAAAGTGCATGATTCAACCCACGGGTTTGTGTACAGACTACATGAAAACAATGAAAGTCACACGTGCAACACGATTCCCAACAGCTATGACCCTGAAAATGTGGCAGTATACTCTGTATAAAAAGGCCATTGAGACAAAACACCCAGTATATGTGCTTGAAATGCCACGACTATCTGAAAACGACCGCCAACGAGCCATTGGTATGTTGGAGACCGGATTGAGCTCGCGGGCCATTGCCAGAAGGATGAATTGCCACCACAGCACTATTGTACGTCTCAATGAACGTTATGGAACCAATGGCAGTGCCCGGGATAGACTTCGGAGTGGCCAACCACGAGTTACTACCCCTGCGCAAGATCGTCATATTGTGCTGAGTCACCTAAGGAATCGTTCTCTCCCGGCAAGTCAAACAGCAAGAGCAATAGTGGGTAGACGTGGGCAAGTCTCTCGAATGACAGTCATACGACGACTCAGAGATACAGGCCTTACTGCAAGATGACCTTATGTTGGGCCAAACTTGACTCACAGACATTGTCAGCAGTGCCTGCAATGGGCAGAGCAACATGTCAGATGGACTAGACAGCAGTGGAATGCTGTCCTATTCAGACGAGAGCAGATTCAACATATCCTTTGCTGATGGACGTTTGCGGATTTGGCGACGGTGCGGAGAGTGCTTTGCAGATTGCTGTGTTCGTCAGCACAACCGATTTGGAGGTGGCAGTATTCACATTTGGGGAGGATTCAGTTTTCACCATCGCTTGCCTCTTCACATCTTCCGTGGAAATGTTAATGCTGTGACATATCGAGATGAGGTTCTGGATGCATTGGTTGCTCCTGCGTTCACAAATTATCCAGACTTGCAGCTTCTCCAGCAGGATAACGCATGTGCGCATACCGCATGCATTATGCAGCAATATCTACAGCAGCAGAACATTGTGACGATTGATTGGCCTGCCTATCACCAGACATGTCCCCTATAGAACATCTGTGGGACGAGCTTGGACGCAGAATCTACAGGCAAGGTTCTCCAGCTAATCTGCAACAGCTCGAAGCTGCTCTTACACGTGAATGGGACTTGATTCCCCGGAATTTCCTTCAGAGATTTGTGCGTTCCATGTGGAGCCGCTGCCAAGCTTGTTTGCAAGCACACGGTGGACATACCAGATACTGAGGATAGTGTGAATGAATTTTTTTATTGGTTGCATTTTTGGTTTTCTCCCTTGCCTGCACAGAATGCAATGAATTTCATAACAATCAAATGTACAAATTAATGACCAGCATGGATTCATAGGAAAATGAATAAAGATTCCAAATATGTAAACTTGTAAACACTTATATTTACATTTCACACTCTGTTCCTGGATTATACAGGTGGTGCGTTTTTAATGTGCTTCAGTATATATATCTCTCTCTATGACTTTCTGTATCTGTCAGTCACATTTGTCATCTGCCACATGCTCTCTCTCTATCTCTCTGACATTCTGTATCTGTCTGTCACATTCTTTATATGTCATGGGTCACATTCTGTATCAGTCAGTCACATTCTTTATATGTCACAGGTGACATTGTTAATATGTCAAGGGTCACATTCTTTATATGTCACTGGTCACATTCTGTACATGTCCATCACATTCTGTATCTATCATATGTCACATTCTCTCTCTCTCTCTCTCTCTCTCTCTCTCTCTCTCTCTCTCTCTCTCTCTCTCTCTCTCTCTCTCTCTCTCTCTCTCTCTCTCTCATATTCTACACCTGTCTATCACAGTCTTTACCTACTTCTGGCTCTCAGTCTTTCTACTGCCTCTCTCACTCTTCCTCCATCACCTTTACATATTCCCATCTCACGAACAACCAAACAAAAAAATTATTCACATAACATTCACATTATACGTAACACAGGCAGTATCAATGAATATACCAGCTCTACAGCTGTTTGTCTAGTAAGAATTCCAAAGAAACAATTGTTTAAAAAAATACATACAAATACAACAACATTTTTATATATATATATATATATACGGCACTTTGCATCACGTGTCTCATGATAAATGTGTGGTAATGGAAAGGTACATAATTTAACCACACATTCATGTTTCGACACACATTTCAATACATTGATTACATAAGCAACTAAAATGTAAGCAAGTGTAATAGTCATAATTTTATATGTGTTACTGATAAATGTCTAAGCAAATAAACAAATGTTAAATGAAAAAAAAAACAGGAAAAAAAAAATTTCAAAAAGAAACCAACAAACATTAGAAACAAAAGTTAAGAAACTTCAGTAAAAATCAGTTATCCAACAATCATCATGTGTCACATAGGACATGATGTCTCTCCACAAATCTTGATACTGAATGTTCTCCATCAAAATTCTGTTGTCGAGTTCTTCCTGTGCTACAGAATCTGACTGCCATAACCGTTTCTCTGCATCTTCACTACATGTCATATCCTATATATTTCCCGTTATGAAGGTTTTTTTTTTGCATGCTCCTCTTCCATTACGTGTCTATTAAGGTTCACTGCCTTCTTCTCTTTGCAATGACACTTCTTTGTTTACTAGCAAGTCTCAAGAAATCTTTATTCATTGCCTGATCTGCCACATCTCTGCTGCTATCCAGTCATTTTCTCATTTACTTCTCTGATATATCCATGACTTACTTCCATGCATTAAAACTGGTTCCACCGATACTTGTGCACGCTGTTCCCTATACTCATCAAAATCCTATTTTTCTACTTCCACCACAAGTAAAATACAAAAAGAGAAATTTTGATTCATACACACAAAAGAAGACGAACAAATGAAACGTCGAGTCTTATAAGCAGTTATAAAAATCTAACATATTTACAATAGACCACTTTGATGCTAATTAGACTTTACATTATTTCGGCATGGCATGTCTCATTCAGCCAAGTGACATGGTCGTATAGTAAATCTTATGAAGTATCTGAAGATAACTGCAACAGGATACATTTCTAGGTTTATATCAAATGTTATATTGACGAAGTTTGTTTAAAAAGAATTGTAACTGTTTGGAATATCACTTCCTCACTGGCAGGTTTATTTTATTTTTTGTGTGCGAATGTCAAAGATCCTGTGACTTGAAACCTTAACAAATTAATACTTTAAAAAAAAAAACCTGTTTACTTATGAAAATTTTAACTCTTATTCCACACAGCACCATTTTCTTTTCAGAGAATGTGAAATTGAAATGGTTAAAGAACCATATAAAATGCAGTAATGTTCAAAAAGGCTTCATTTTAAAATTAACAGAACATTTCATTCATTTTGTATGATAGACCAGTTATTCAACTGCAACATTTTTATACAGAAAGCGCAGATAAAGCATCACTGTCTTAGAACATGAACACTGAATCAAGAATAATGAACATAGTTCGTTATAAATACTTTAAACAGTCAACAACATTTGTATGACAAGCCAAACATCCCATATCAGAACCTTTCTATTGTGCAACGAGGATGAAGCATGAAGATTGTGCAAGCATGAAGATTGTGCAAGCAGGAATATTCTATTTGCAACTACCCATTTAGCATTCTAAGATGAGTTATCCTTTTCTCTAAAAGGTCATCTGGTATATCCGTATTTCTTCGTCTCTGCACTACTTATAAACAAAGTTATTTTGTCGCATGCAAAACTTACATCCAGTTACAATATTCTTTAGCTATTTTACAATGGTTTTATGTAAATATCAAAAGGTATTTTCACATACATTATGTGTTTCCTGCTTGATTCATAACATAATCTGGGGTAAATCTTAACACTGCTGGGATAGAATGAGTTAAGTCCTTTTTTTCTGATTCTATTTTCAGGGTTGTTTACCTGTTTCTTTAGTTTTTGTTGTTGTTGCTTTTTTGTTGTAATATTATGTTTTCACATGCTGAATAAGCTCACTTGCATGCTTCACTGAAACATCATATTTTTTGGTAGGTAAAACTGATGTAACTATGTCATCTTTTCTACATGTTTTAATTTCTGTTAATTCTCTTATTTGTGTTTTATTTCTTTCGATTTCCCTTATCTATGTTTTGTTCTTTTTATTATTCTCTATCTATGTATTTTTGTGTGTATGTGTGTGCTAATTCTTTTATTTGTGTTTTATTTTATGGGTTAATTCTTCATTCATTGCTTCTTTATTCTCTAATGTATGTGTTTTATTTCTTTGCTGTGGTCTGGGAAAAGACAAAAAATACAAACTGTTCACTTATCAGAGAAACAGCTGCTGCACTGTCATTTAATTTCACTTCTTTGGCTTTCACGATCATTAGTTTTTCCTGCGTAAGAGAAACAAAGTTCATAAGCTGTGTATCCAGTTTCATATGTACAGGAATTCCAAAACTGCAATATTAGCTCTTCCTGTACCACATTTCCTGTCCAGATGTGTCAAGGAAGGGGATGAAACAGGTAAAGGACATGGAAATGTACCTACCTGAACAAAGATACTTTTTTTTTTTAGCTGTTCAATCAAAATGCCCATCTTCCCAAAAGTAATCCATGACTCATATCACACACATTTTTCTTCTTCTCGGATCCGTAATCCCTGACGGATGAAGCAATCAGTGGCCATCACGCCTAGTGACGTCTTGTAGGGTAGCAACTAACTGTCCCCATTTTGCTCAGATGGTGGCCATCCTTCGTGCCGTGCCCCAACTCTGGTTCATGCTTTGCATCTCAGCCTCTACTCTTCTCCGCCAGGTGGCTGATGAAATAAAGATTTAGTTTGTTTGTTTTGTTCATTCATACTCTTACTCCGGGGATTCAAATTTTCAGTTTGCACAAAAAATGTAAAGCTTAATTGGCATGTCAGAAAGAAATTATTCAAAAACAATAAGATCTAACTAGCATGTCAGCATTCATTTGGTCACAACTGATAAATCTGGACTGCCAGTATATATTTGCAAGAAGGAGCAAACAATTGTTTTGGGAAATGTCATAAATACATTATAAATACCATTATTTTGCCTTCATTATCAATGAAATATGAGATTTAAAAGAAATGCACCTCAACTAATAAGACTGTTTGACAATAGGAAGTGTTGAGCTTGAGTATTAGAGAAACACAATAAGGGTTTCTTTGAAAGAAGCAGCTAATGTCTCTGCTTTAAGATAGAAGTGAATAAACAAATTATAAAGGTATAAAGAATGCTGAGCAGAAAAGGAACAATTCCTAGCTAACAATGATGAATAATGTAATTAATCTTGTGTAACTCATTCAGCTAATATTATTATTACCAGCCTTACAGCTGTGCGAAAATCTGGCAAACATGCATACAAACTAGATTACTCTGATATAAGTTCCACATTTGCCAGAACAACTGACAAAATTTGTTCAAAGATGGAATACGTCTCCCTGAATAAAAACCACTAATTATCAATACAAATACACTATGCCAGCAACACAGATCACAGAGAAAAAAAGCTTTTTGAAAATATGTAACACAGATCTCAATGAACATTCTTGGCATTGCAGGAAATTAAGGAAACAATTTCTTTTTTGACAAGCCTAAACACAGTTAAAACAAATGAACAGGACTATACAACTCACAGCAGTGGTTAAGTAGAAATACTGCATTTTAAAAATATGTCCATATATAGTTTGTAATTTGACAGAAAAAACTATAATCTATAGAACACAGAGAAAATGAGAAATAAACAATTAAACAAACTGAAATTATTTGAGAACTGTGACTTCAAAAACAGTTTTTGTGTTATCAGTCAATCAGCATCCTTTCCATTTCTAACTGAAACCCCTCCAAAAAAAATATTGGAGTTTTGCATCATTTTGGTGAGGTACACCACATTCAACCTAGATAACAGACATAATGTCTGTCAGTTACATTACGGCACCAAATATAAAACAACTTGTGGGTAAAATAGTAACACAGAACCCCAACTACTGCGTGCCAGCTTTTTGTCATCTTCCTTAGCTCCAGTCATTAGATTCTTGTTACTGTGGCTTTCTTTTCTACCATTCTTCTGCTGGCTTTTTTACCTTCCAACTCTTCCCTTGTATTTGGGCCATTTCGCCAGTGCTTGGTTAGCTAGGAAAAAGTAATAAATAGGATACCATCCAAAATTCAGAGTGAGAACACTGTTTAGCGACACCTGAGTTTAGCAGTATGAGAGAATCTTCCATTTTCTGAAACTGTTTTCTGAATTGACCGATATTTTGATTTTTCACTATTTTTTTTTTTTAAGTCATGGTTTTTGGGGTGGTGGAACCTTTACTTTAGGAGCTGAGAGGTGACTTATATTTGATCAGGAAGATGATGTGGGCGTGAGTTAGACTCAGACAGTGACGAAAGTGAGTCTAGGGAAAGACTTTGGCCTAATAGTATTGATGACATATCAATGTAGGAGGTAGTCAATATATACTTTCGATAAAAGTTTTGACTTTGTAGGAAATGTGTACCTAAACACACACTAGATCTAGTTTATATGGTCACAGACTTGAGACATGACGGGTTCACAGCAAAAGTCATAGTGGTCTCAATCGAAGGGAGCCACCAAAACGTTGGAAGATGCTGTACTATGTCAAGGTGCAGATGCAGAAAAAACATTTCCAAGCCATGATACATTCAATGAAAATGATATCCAAGCTCATTACTGTGGCCACATAAACGTTGAACACCAGTTCTGCCGCTTATTAAGCTTTGCTTCTGAAAAATCAGCCAACAACACCTTCAAATATATCTGTCACATAGGTACTCCTTTACTAGAGGATGATCACCAGCAAATACGCGAGTCTCCTTCATCATTAATAGAGCATCCACATTACCAGTACTTCAAGGAGAACATTTGTTTGTATAATTCTGTTCTGAGTTTTCCATCAGTAGGTGCAAAGGTCGATAGCATCGGCGGAATGAGACCTTACTTCTTCTAAACGTATGGTCTAATTTCATTCTTTTAGATCAATATTACTTCTCCCAATGTCATTTATTAAAGGTTGCCTTATGGCTTCATATCCAATGCATCCAGATAACTTTTACTACAAAGATCTAATAGTGGTGACCTGTAATGTAAATACATTATGACAAAAGTAGAAATAGTGCCGTCTGTAACAGAAAAAGCACACTATAATTTAAAAAACCCATCAATTTTGATGGGTTACTTTACTAGTTTATATATAATTACTGAAGTGTTTATATATGTTAGGCCGTGAGTCATTTTTCAGCAAGTCAAGCGTTGTGGTTCTTTTCTTTTAATTGTCTACAACAGAGGTAGGCAACCCTAACCTGTGGGGATGTACTTGATAAACAATGAGCTCTGTAAAGATCTACCTTCAATAATGTTTAATTTTAGGTTTCACAGTATATGTTTGTCAGAATCATCATCATCAGCTGCCATCTCCACAATGAAGGTTGGCTGTAATGGATCTCCAACGTCTTCTGTCTCTTGTCTTGATGGTGCACTCTGATAGACTCTTTCCTGTCCATCTCTTGATGTTATCTTCCCACTTATAGCGCTATCTTCCCCTTGCGCGTTTGCCTTCAACTCCCCCTTCTATTATGGTCTTCTGCAAGGTGTTATGTCTTTTTATGTGGCCAAAATATTTTAGCTGCCTAATTTTGATCTCCTTCATTAGTTCTCTCTTCATACCTAGCAGGTTTTCTATGACTTTTCTTATTTGTTGTCTTAATATTCAGAATAAGCACAGCCAATATGTAACTCTTTTTTTCTTTTTTAATGCTCATAACTTTTATGCTCAACCTGGACATAACAGATAGTTCAACATGCCATAGTTAACAAACTGTAAAAAACAAACAAACAAAAACTTCTAAAGCAATGCCTGCAGTTTAAGAGAGAAAAAAATCAGCTCTGAAATCTAGAAAAAAAAAATACAGAATCATTAATTCTTTGATTAATTCCTAAATATTAAACATCCAATCAAAAAATTTCCATTTTCTCTTACATCTTTCCAGAATCAAAATGACAGCCATTAAGAATTATAAATACGTTCTCACAGAAAATGGAAGAATTAAATGTTGCATGATAGGGTCTACTTGCTGTTGCCATATTTCAATAACACTAAGGATATTAGTTATACAATATTATCATAAACATAACGGGTAATAACATTTTTAAGGGCAATAACCATAATGCTAATAACAAAAATATGAAGGGCAATAACCATAATAATAATAACAACATTCGTAAAGAGCAATAAATCTTGCATGACAAAAAACGTGAAAAAATGAACTGAAAATATTACAGGCAGACTGGTTAAACGACTCGTACGTTTAATGTGATTAGATATACAAAGCATTTAGATGGTGTTTATCCTACTGTATCTACAACTTATACATTCACTCTGTCTTATTTGCTTTCTGCAACAAAATACATAAAATTAGCCGCCTGTCAAGGTTCTCCTTTTTTTTTTCACCCCACAAAAGGATCAGAATTTTCAACTCAAATGTCCAGACAGTCAGTCAGAAATGGGTACTTAAATAGAATGAAATGGTATGACAAGGTCACCAATGTGGAACTGAGAACAAGAATCAAACAGAGTCCAAGAGAACAAGAGATGAGAAGAAGATACCGGTGAAGGATAGGACACACACTGAGGACACCTACTGATAGCATTACAAGGCAGTCATTGTTCTGGTATCCCCTGGTACCAGAAGCAGAGGTAGACCAAAAAACACATGGAGGAGCACAGACCTTCACCAAACAAATGTTGAGTCCTCTTGTCTTGTGCCATCAGCTCAAGGTCTTCACATGCCGTCTTCATCTCTTT
Organism: Oreohelix idahoensis; assembly: GCA_024509875.1. NCBI lineage: Eukaryota > Metazoa > Mollusca > Gastropoda > Stylommatophora > Oreohelicidae > Oreohelix > Oreohelix idahoensis. The sequence continues at coordinate 87,346 of JAMPIV010020381.1, forward strand.
CATTTCTGTTTCCAGTTCTCTTCTCCATGTGCATGTTGTTTTTTTTTTTTTCTCCCTCTCTCTTCCTAACACGATTCCAGATCAAGAACTGCCTTGTAATACTATCAACAGGTTTCCTCAATGTGTGTCCTATAGGACATATTTACCTGTTGTAGGTACACACAGGTATGCAACTATTTATCTAGCATGCTTGGGAACTGAGTTGCTAAACATATTTTTTTAACATGGAACTAGGGTAGCCAGGCCTACAATTTTGCACACCAGCCTGATGTATACTCAGAGAGTTGTTTTGCCTAACTGCTCATCAGCACCCTTGGATCCACATCACGACCATTTAGTCTATTTTTACATTCTTTGCTTGGCATAATGTTTTACGTTAACTTGGTTTCAATCACTATCACCATAACAATTTAAAAGCTATTTCTTTTTGGTTCATTAAATCACAGATGGTAGATGAACCAATACCATTCTCTACACATGAAAACCTGTATTTTGCATCTTTGTCTAGATGTTTAGTAACTCCACTTTATCTAGCTTCCTTCGGTAAATAATCCTTACTTCAATGCATATTTATAATCTAATTTTTGTTGTTGTAAATAATGAGTTTATTCTATTTTTGAAATCTAATGTCTTTCATTAATTTATTTACATTTCATTCTTATCTACCTCGATCCAGCAAATAATTCTTTTTTAACTCTGTTGACAACTTTCTGTTTAGCTCAGCAAGATGATCCTCAATATTTCAATGTTTTGTTTAAAACAATTTATAATTTTTCAAGCAACCAATAATTACTTCAATTTGTGTATATGAAAAGTGAATGACTTAAATAAAACCTATAACACAACACTGGCCACATGGTAACCTTTGGCAGCTGCAATAGTGGATGAAATTTTGGAAATAGCCGTCCAATGAAGTTTGGGAAAGTGCCATCCAATGGAATTTCGGACAGAGCCATCCAATGAAGTTTGGGAAACAGCCATGCAATGAAGTTTTGGTAACAAGTCATACAAACATTTGTGAAAAATAAAATGTTTCTATATTATGAGTCAAAATAAAAAAAACATTATCTCTATGTCACTGGTATCTCACCTTCCTATTAATGTATTTGTAGCATCTCTAGGGTTGAAAAACAAAAAAATTTGTTTTCTGAACACTATACAGCAAAACAGTTACATAATTTCAGGTATGTAATGAGAGACACACCACAGGTTCTCCAGACACACTATCACCACCATGGCTGTAACATATTAAGGGCGAATATATATATTTTTTAAATCACATACAATAAGCAAGCCATCACTTGGGTTTCTCCACTGTTTAAAATGGAAGTCAATTAATTGTGAAAATTAATTTGTGTCACATAAAAAAAAAATTGTACATTAACCTGCCACTCACTCACACTAGTAATATTAAGTCACTTAGGCTACCCCTCCTTAATGGGAAGAGCCAATCACGCATAACGAAATGAATCCCTCCAGCCAGTTAGACTAGGTGGCCTCTCATCTCTGCCCCCGAGGGAACTGTGTTGTGAGAAGAAGTCTGGTGGGCGTGAGGTGAGGGGACTCTGTGGCTGAGATTGGAGTTGGAGGAGGGACCACTGTAGTTGGGGTTGGCCACTATGTTGGGGGATAGAAGTGATGATGAACCTGAAGGAAAAAAAAACAACCAAAGAAAACAATAAGTATATAAATTTATTATGAATTTAAGAAATCTATACGTAAATAACGTAAACTTGAATAACGTTTTACAGTTTACACACCAAAAACAGAAAATTAACTGTGACATGTCTTAGTAATGTAAATTTACTGTCAGTATGCTAGTAAGGAAATGAAAACAACATTGTAAATGAATAATCAATCACTTGGACTGCTTTCTTCATCCCTTTCTTTAATGTCTCCATTTCTCTTCGCCGTGTTTTTGTTTTCAGTCGTCTCTAACTCCATTTCCCTGGGTATTTCAGAACAAGAACTACCTTGTAATGTTATCAACAGGTTTCCTCAGTGTATGACCTATCCGTAGCCAGTGTCTTCTCCAAAAATTTTATATTTTACATGTAATACAATTGTGATTACATTTGATCACATTACACAATTTTTAAAAAAATTTCTTGTTACCAACCCTCCCCAAAAAAACAATATTAAGATTCATATTACCAACCAAAAAATAAATAATAATAAGATTCACATTACTAACAACAAAAACAAATACAAAGCAAAGACAATGACTCATGCAATAAAACACAATGCTAATAAAATACTAGAACCCTAAGCAAAGATTCCCCTTTACACCAAGCACACCTACACACACACATTTAAGACATTACACACATTTATCTATGACATGTTACATCATTTCTTTATCAGGTTTTCATTTATTACCGGCTATTTAAACACAATACTCTGACATAGGGCGTTAAATTGGCAGATTGGTTAGAGCTCTGCCCTCTCGTGGAAAAGGTACAGGGTTTGATATTCGTTGGCATCACGCTCAAGTCTACCTAGCTGTAAATGGGTACCTAACTCTGATCTTAAGTTAGGAAAGGCAAAGGTAGTGAAGAAAGGAACTGGTCACCCACCTCTCAAAGCTGGACCTAGTATAAAGAAGTCTCTAACACTCCACTCCCCTATGGTAGCATCTACTACGGGAGTACCTGTACCTTTAACTATGATATTAATAATAATAATAATAAATTCTTTAAGCACCAAACACGGCGCATAAGGCAGAAACCAGTGCTCTCCAGGTTGTTCGTTGTGACACCACTCCTCTTAGCTCTTGCACATTGTTTAATCCCAACGTTCTTCCTTCTCTTATTATTGTTCTTCTGAGTGTTTCTTTTGGTCTTCCTTTTTTCCTCTTACCCTCAGGAACCCAAGTGAGTGCCTGCAATGGTATTCTGTTGTTTTGCATTCGTAGGACATGACCGATATATGACCATCGTCTTTTCCTTATATAGTTGGAGACATATTTCTGCCTAGAGTCTTCTCTTATTTGTCGATTAGTCTTGAATTCTTTCCAACTGATGTTCATGAGTTTTCTAAGACATTTGTTCTTGAATGTATTCAGCTTGTTCTCCAATGATTTTGTTATTTTCCAACTCTCACAGCCGTATGTTAACACTGAGATAACATTTGAATTAAACAGACGAAGCTTGGTATGTATATTCAATGATCGTAATTTCCAAATGTTAGATAATCTATTGAAGGCGCTAGCTGCCAAAGCAATTCTAGTATGAATTTCTCTTGTTGTGTCACCATCCTGAGTCATTTTACTGCCTAAATAATTGAAACTTTCAACTTTCTGTAGTTTTTCCCCGTTCAGGATGATATTAAAGGTCTCGTTAGAAAAGTTCATAACTTTAGTTTTAGAGGCATTTATTTGGAGACCTATTTTAACTGAAAGATGACACAAATTATTTACTGCTTCTTGGGATTGTCTGGGTGTTGAACTTAAGAATGCTAAATCCTCTGCGAAATCCAGGTCCCCCAGGAATTTTCCATTTGTCCATTTTATACCTAATTGTTCATTGTGGGTATAGTTTCTCATAACCCAATCAATAGCTATTCCAAAAAGTAGTGGTGACATAATACAGCCTTGTTTCACCCCTGTTTCTACTGTAAACCATGTTGTTCAGTGTACACCAAGGTCTATGATATTACAATAATAATAATCATATCAATAATATGCCCAGTTTCACATGTATCTACTACAGATCCTGTTTTCAACTAGTATACAGACGATCCAGTCTTAAATCAACCTGAACTTGAAACTACTTAAAATGAGAATCCGTTCTTACTGATCCAGAACCAACTAGCTTTTAAATCTGTCTGGTCGTCCTCAGTCGTAAAATGGTTAGCTGCCCTACTTTTCTAATGGGGAAACTTCATCCCCCACAAAGGACCACTTTGGTACAGATCTGGCAAGCTGGCAGATGTACTTATACAGCCAAGTAAAATGGAGTATATGGTCCCAGTTACATACCAAAAATAGATCTACGTTTAATTATAAAATGTTGACAAGGTTAAACTTTAAAAAAAAAATATACCCTTAGGTTGTTTTTTTTAGAATTAGCCATAATGACGTTTCAGCAGTTGGAGGAGAGAAAAATATTTGACAAACCAAATCAGAAATATATAAAAATATATTAGAATTGCATAAAGCCTGACAAATTAATGAGGTACATATATTAAGCCTCGATGAAAGTGTTCCTAAAGTCATACTATAGAATTTCGAAGAACAATAAGACCAACTCATATATACAGGGATATAAATATGGATAAATATAGCAATGCCTCAATTGTTACAAACAGACTGGATATAATTTGTTACAGAGTTGCGTGGACAGGCATGCTAATCAATACATACCTACAGGTACCATATTCATGCACCCTATACAATTAACTGAAACACATATGCAACCACTGCACACCCATGAAGGTGCCAGTGAACATGTAACATATCTCATGCCCAATAAATCCACTAATAAAGTGGAATTCATTTCATTAGCCGCTTTCAGATCTTAGCTTCGTCATATTTGGTCAAACATGATCATGGTTTATGAGCAAGTATGAAACAAATATTTTTGTACGTTTTTTCGGCCACATTTTTTTTTGGTTAAAAATAAAAGTAAACTTCATTTGGAAAAACACATCCTGTTCAACATGGAAACTAGGTCTGTTGGTGATATTTGGATACATCCAATCCTCTGTCAAAAAAACACAATTCACAAAACCTTTCACTGAGGATTTCCTCCACCTTTTGACTTTATCAAACTGTATTAAATTTCATTTTTACATTAGCCTTTGATATTACTAGTACCATCTTTGAGTCAGCAATGTTTTAGCTGAATTTTTTTACATGAATGCTGGAAAAACACCAATACCTCTGTAGTAACACATCATTTCAGACCAAGTTTTAAAGCACAGAACCCTTTGGTGGATGTAAAAAAAAAAATATATCTTAGTGGCTGAAACACATACCACATGGCTAACCAGAGTAATGAGTTGAAGATGGCATTGGTTGAAGCACATTTTACAGATGCAAGAGGATTCCTAGCTATAAATAGCTACATGAATGACACAAAAGGGACTCCTTACAAAAAATGGCAACAAGATTGACACCAAGGGGACTCCTTACTGTAATTAATAGCAACAAGACAGACACCAAAGGGACTCCTGACTGTAATTAATAGCAACAAGATTAGCAAACAGCAGACTCCGTACTATAAATAGCAAAATCACCAACACCAAGGGGACTGTAATTAACATCAAGGTTAGCATAAAGTAGACTCCCTACTATAAATAGCAATAACACTGTTATTGTTAATCAGAAACGACCTCACTGCACTCCGGGCAAACCCATAGGAGCCCAGTCTCCCTCAGCAAATGTTGAACAGTATGAATGCTAATTGTACCTGTAGCATGCTGGTTGTACATACGATGGATGCATCCTCTCTCACGCCCATTTCTGCCAGTCCCACATTTCATGCCAAACTCCAACAGTCTCAGCCTTGTTGATTCATCCATTGCAGTGTCATTATCCAGCAGGCGATCATTAATTGCCCTTAGAATCTCTCCCTTATCCATGTGCAGTGCCCCCACTATGGGTGCTCTCGAGGCCAGTCTGTCAACTCTCTCATTGCCACGAACCCTTTGCATGATCAGGACAGTAGATCCACACCAGTTCTTGAAGACTTGATGATTCTATTGATGTTTTCCATTCCTGCCGCAGCCATCCGTTCTGAACTTTCCAAAAGCATGGATTGAGAGTCTGACAATATATCTGCCCTGGTTAATGGAGTTTCAGACAGCCACCTCAGTGCTGCAGTAACTGCCTCTACCTCCATTCTCATGCTGGAGGTTGTTGTCATGTAGGCTCCACTCTGTTCAGCGACGACCCTGCCCTTTATTCTCACAGAGAAGCCCCATCCTGATTTCTCACCATGCACTACAGTGTACATCAGTGTACAAAGTGGCATCATCATCCCCAGCATGATCACTTATCAGCTGATTAATCTCCAGCTCTGCTTTTCCATTGCCCCAAGATCTGCACTCTCTGCCAAGGCTAATGATGACCTGCTGGTAGTTTATGCAGTTCTCTCCTGACTTACTCCAGTCTTCCCCTTTGGATGCATTTTCAACTCTGGTCACCTGTCCAATCATAGCCTCTGCCTGTGCCATCCATGACATCCCCTTCTTGATTCTTGCACCTTTGATGTCAACTACATTCTCATGTAGGGGGTGTCTTTTGTCGGTGGTTACCTGCATATAGGCTTTTTCCTGGGCCATCGCATATCTGGATCTAATCGACAGCAATCAGAGCATGCATCTCATTGTCACAATGGGGGTATCACGAGTACAGCACCAAAACTAGTCGCATCCCATCATTTTGAATGCGTTCCAGTCGTTCACATTGTGACACTGACAGCGTGATTAATCCTAGCCCGTACTCGATTACTGAAATTACGAGCCGATGATATAGGAGAAACAATAGTCTCTCTTCCAAGCACGCAGTAGCCATTGTTTTTAAGGTTGCCAGTCCTTGCTTGCACTTCTGTATGATCAGTTTGACATGATACTTGAACAATAGCCCACGGTCAAACGTTACTCCCAGATACTTCAGCCTGTCTTGCCTTTCAATGTTCTGCCCATTGAAAGTGATTTCTGGAAGGTCTGCTTTCACTATGAGTTGTTCAAAGAGCACCACATCACACAGACCTTGTTGGGATTGACCTTTGATCCGCTTTCCTCACACCATTTAGAAACCACCTGTAGTGTTTCTTGTATGCCTTGGACTATTTCCTGTCTGTCTGAGCCAGTTCTGTACATGAGTATGTCATCTGCGAAATGTTCGTCCCAGTACTGTTGGTTGAAAGGTTGCTACTTTTGCTGTGTAGATGTTAAACAGCACTGGTGATAGTGGAGAACCCTAGGGTAGTCCTGGGCAAATGCACATTGGTTCTGATGTCCAAGTTCCCAAGCGAAATGCAACTGATCTCTCCATTAAGGGAGCTGCTATCCACCTTGTTATCCAAGGGTTTATAATGAAACCAAGGGAACTCCTTACTGTAATTAATAGCAACAAAACCAGCACCAAAGGAACTCCTTACTGTAATTAATAGCAACAAGGTTAGCACAAACCAGACTCCATACCATAAATAGCAAAATCACTGGCACCAAGGAAGGAGTCCTTACTGTAATTAAAAACAAGGTTAGCACAAAACAGACTCCCTACTATAAATAGCAAAACCACTGACCCCAAGAGGGATACTCCTTACTGTAATTAATAACAAGGTTAGCACACAACAGACTTCCTACTACAAAAAAGCAATAACGCTGACACCAAGGGACTCCTTATTACAAATAACAACAAGACTGACGCCAAGGAGCTAACAGAAGGCCAAATAGAAATACAAGCTTGATTCATCACAGAAAAAAAGAAAACATAAATAAACTTTGGATCCATAATAAAATCAAACTTGACAGAGAACTGCAGATTGACACGTCACTGTCAAAGTCTTATACACCACTGGCACCCTTAATTTGTAAGAATGTTGATTTAGAGCGAGTGCATGAAAAAAACAACCAGAACTTGCAGAAAAGTGCTGCTGAGCATTTATATTTCATAATTATTTTAGGATACTGCCTACTTTTGTTTCCTTAATTGATGACTACATGGAGCCCTACAAATACCTAACATAAATGTATATGAGCTAGAAATCCACAGAGTAACAACTACATCTGAATTTTCAAATGCTGCATCAACTAGCATGTCTATCTCATGCCTCATTGTGTTTTCTGTCAGTTATATTCTTAACTTTTTTCTGTGCCTTCTTTATAAACTGTCCGGTGTCTTATTGTCATTCCCTACCTCCCTTTCCATGAATTTTGTCTGTTTCCAAATTTCGAATTTGTCTTCTCAAAATATGCCCACTGTTGGTGGACTGATCTTCCTGATCCATGTACAGATTTTCTTTGCAATCTGTCATGACATTTCTCATTAGTTTTCTAGGCTGTCTTTGGAATCATTAATGCTGTATTATAATGAAACACCTGTCACCTCTAGTGATCTTTGTGTTTGCTTATTCACTGTCCATGATTCACTTCCTTATGACAGCATCAGCATGTGAAATACGGGAAGTGTACTTTCATTTAACAACATTTTTTGCACAGGATGTTTTTAATTTTCCGGCACACTATTTTCTGCTTCAGCTAATCAGGATTTTTGTTTTCAACAGTAGCATTCTGTAACTGGTATTCTCAGTGTGTTCATGTAATTAGATCTATCAACTTGCTCCAGAACTGTCCCATTCACTTAGTGTTCTGGATCATTTTGCTTCTTATTTACTTCTTGCTAATAAGGCTAAGGTCTTTATTTATACTGTGTAAAATCAATCCTTATACATCAGTAAATACCTTATGTGAAGCTTAAGGATCCCGTTACACGCCCATTGAGGAATATTGGGAATATGGTGTTAGGCCCATATTTTCATGACCATCGGCACACTAGGGGGGAACATGGTCAACATCACGCTGGCCGCCTTAACCTTCCCAGAGTTGCTCTGGTACCCAGTTGGGGCTGGGTCTACCCAGGAGCCGTTTGCGGCCTAAATAAATCTCACCTCATCTGGGGATCGAACCATAGACCACTGAGCTGGGAAGCCAGTGCACTAACCACTATGCTACCACGGCTCCCCGAAGCTTAAGGGATATACAAAGGTAATTTTGACTTTACTGACTAAATGTGATTAAGGTTTTACACACTGCCTTCGAGACGCAATGTAATGACCATGAAAGATGGGACACAGCTGTAATTCAACTCTGTTTACTGTTTGAACAGACAACTAATTTAAGCAACAGTGATAAGCCAAACAAATGAAGTCCAACACAATAATCAGAATCTTCAATTCAAGTGTTAAGTCAGTCCTATGTTTGAGCCATAACATAGAGAACAACAAAAACAGCAACCAAAAAAGCTACAGACTTTCATATATGGGTGCTTGCTTAGAAAGAAGGATTGGAATGGCATGACAAAGTCACTAATGTGGAACTGATGACAAAAACCAGGCAAGTGCCAGTGGAGCAAGAGATGAGAAGAAGACTCTGGAGATGGACAAGACACACTGAAGAATCCTGCTGATAGCAATATCAGGCAGTTCTCATTCTAGAATCTCCAAGGTAAATGAAGGAACACATGGAAAAGAGAACTGGAGACAGACATAAAGGGGGTGAGAAAGGCATGGAAAGACCTGGAGCTGATGGCACAGGTCAGGAAGACCTTGGGTAGCTGAAGGGTGATGATAATACGCCATACAGGGGTATGCGGTAATGAGAGAGCTGACAGACTAGCATCAAGAGCACCCACAGTGGGGACACTGGATATGCACAAGGGAGAAATACTGAGAATAATTAATGATCTCCTGTTAGAGAATGAAACTGCAATAGATGAATCATCAAGGTTAAGGCTGTTGGAATTTGGCATCAAATGTAAGGCTAGCAGAGTGGGGCGTTTGAGAAGATGCATCGGTTGTGTATACAATCAGCGAGCTACAGGAACAGTTAGCATTCACACTCTTTGACATATACTGAGGGAGACTGAGCACCTATGGGTTTGCCTGGAGTGCATTGATGTTGATTCTGTTCAACAATAGCTTACTTACTTAGTCGTTCCCCTTCTACCGTGAGGTGTAGAGGTTTGGAAGAGAGAGCGCCAGACTATCCTATCGGCTGTCTTCCTCCTGGCCTGGATCCATTCTAGTACTCGGTCCTTCAAAGATTGTCTAATGTTGTCCTCCCAGCGGACTCTGGGTCGTCCTGGGGGTCTGGATCCCTGGCTCTTTGTTTCCCATGCTTGTCATGGTAGCCGATCTTCTCCCATTCTGCAGACATGGCCAAACCATCTTAGTTGGGACTGTTCTACTTGGGTCTGCAGGGGGTGGGATTTTAGGCCTTGACGTATCGTCTGGTTGCAGACCATGCCTCTTCTTGTTACTTCAACCATCTTCCTCAGATACCTCATTTCTGAGGTTTGGATCTGGCTTTTATGGGTTGTAGTCATTGCCCATGACTCGCATCCATGTGTCAAGACTGGGACATAGGTGGAGCTGTATACAGCCATCTTCGTTTTCTTACCAACCTCTCTCTTGCTGAGGAATCCTCAATTTATGGCCTGAAAAAGTCTCCAGCTGCTGTTTTTCGAGTGGCCAACTCTTCTTTGATGCCTCCCTTTCGGTCTATAATAGCTTCGAGGTATTTAAAGTGGTCGACCTGCTCCAGGACCTGTTCTCCCAGCTTAATACGATGTCTTCTTTCTTCTCGTGATATCATTCAACAATAGCAATAAGTCAAACAGCCTCCAGTGACAAGAATATAAATTTAACAGCCTTACAGAACATTCAATTAAATATTAAATGGTGTTATTGGAAATAGGACATCTAAAAGAAAAATAATAAATGCCGCCCTTGACATTGCACTGGATATAAAATTGATCCAAACTAACAGAAAAGTAATACAACAAAAAAACAAACAAACAATAAAAACAAAGCAAAAAAACAACAACAAACATGTTTCAACCGAAAGTAAACTTTAAGTGTTAAAAAAATAGAAACAAAGTTTAACGAGAGAAAACATTCCACCACCTCAAATTAAAACATACATATATTTGTTTAGCTCTTGAAGAAGAGCCTTCTCATGCTTATGATGCCAGATTGTGCCTTCAAATATTTTCATCTACTCTCTTCTTAACATGAATCTTCCTTTCAAGTCATCTGCAAACCTGATCAAATGTCTAAACATGTAGTTTTCCTTTTCTTTGTTTTCTTGAATAGTTTCTTTCCACAATGTAACATTTTTCAAACATTTTCTAGTTGTTACTGTGTTAAGGTTGTTTAGATTCACTCCACTGCCTACCATCTTGATATGACAGTGATCTTCTGGGTTTTTTTCTTTAATGACCATTAAATTGCAGACTACTTTTTAACATTTGTTGCTGTGTCTTCCATGACATTTTTCTCTACAATTTAGCATATTTTAGGTCCAGACTATTGTATTTAATTACATAACAACTCATTCGTGTCCCCAGACAAGTTGAAATTATGTGCAGGATGCGTATGACACTAACTTCAACTATGGCACTGTTCTGACTGGTTATCATTTCAGTCATATATGAGCCCTCAAATACAAAGAGAATGCAGTTACTACTAACAACAGAGGGTTAAAGCCACACTTTTAACCATATTTCTTATCTCAAATTATCATATGAGAGTAAAGGTCAAATGATGAAGACTTACTTCACGGACTTAGAAACACATTCTTAAAAATTAAAAATGAATATGCCTAGAGACCACACAGAGTATAAAGAAATCATAAAGTAAAATACTCAAAATTACATATAACGAAAACATTCTTAAATAAAAAATACTAAAAACCACAAAAACATGTAAGGAAATATAATAAAATACAAAGAAATATAAAGTAAAAAACATGACACACATATGTTACAGAAATTACACTATAACAATAATAATAAAATAATTATAACTGCATAAAAAGTAATAGAATCATGAAGGAATAATAATAATAATAAAATACTTATAACTACATCAGAGAAACTGTAGGAATTATATCCTTCAAGAAGTACAAAGACAGAGAGAAAATAAAGTAATTTCACCAATGGACCTCAGTCAATCATTACTGTTGCCTGCAACAGTAGATAATCTGGTTTTAGAGAAAGAGGAAGGGAGGCATCTAAGAAGAGTTAGCTACCCGAAGAGCAGCAGCTGGGAGACTTTTTCAGGCCATAATTCGAGGATTCCTCAGCAAAAGAGAAGTTGGCAAGAAGACGAAGATGGCTGTATACAGCTCCACCTATGTCCCAGTCTTGATGTATGGACTGGCGTCATGGGCAATGACTACAACCCACAAAAGCCAGATCCAAACCTCAGAAATGAGGTATCTGAGGAAGGTGATTGAAGTAACAAGAAGAGACAGGTCCGCAACCAGACGATACGTCAAGCCTAAAAACTAAACCCCTGCAGACACAAGTAGAACAGTCCCAACTAAGATGGTCTGGCCATGTCTGCAGAATGGGAGAAGATCGGCTACCACGACAAGCATGGAAAACTAAGAGCCAGGGATCCAGACCTCAGGACAACCCAGAGTTCGCTGGGAGGACAACATTAGACAATCTTTGAATGACCGAGGACTAGAATGGAACCAGGCCAGGAGGAAGACAGCCGACAGGAAAGTATGGTGCTCTCTCTTCCAAACCTATACACCTCACGGTAGAAGGGGAACGACTAAGTAAGTAAAAGGGGAAGACAAAGAGACAGAAGAACAGATAATACAACAGAAATCCAACATCAACATGGGCCCACACCAGCCAATGTGACACACTTGACCCTACACCAGCCAATGTAACACACTTGACTCAAGGCCCCACACCAGCCAATGTGACATGACACACTTGACTCAAGGCCCACACCAGGTAATGTGACACACTTGACCCTACACCAGCCAATGTGCCACACTTGACTCAAGGCCCACACCAGCCAATGTGACATGACACACTTGACTCAAGGCCCACACCAGCCAATGTGACACACTTGACTCAAGGCCCACACCAGCCAATGTGACACACTTGACTCAAGGCCCACACCAGCCAATGTGATGTGACACACTTGACTCAAGGCCCACACCAGCCAATGTGACATACTTGACTCAAGGCCCACACCAGCCAATGTGACACACTTGACTCAAGGCCCACACCAGCCAATGTGACGTGACACACTTGACTCAAGGCCCACACCAGCCAATGTGACACACTTGACTCAAGACCCACACCAGCCAATGTGATGTGACACTTGACTCAAGACCCACACCAGCCAATGTGACACACTCGACTCAAGGCCCACACCAGCCAATGTGATGTGACACACTTGACTCAAGGCCCACACCAGCCAACGTGACACACTTGACTCAAGACCCACACCAGCCAATGTGACACACTTGACTCAAGGCCAACACCAGCCAATGTGACACACTTGACTCAAGGCCCACACCAGCCAATGTGACATGACACACTTGACTCAAGGCCCACACCAGCCAATGTGACACACTTGACTCAAGACCCACACCAGCCAATGTGACACACTTGACTCAAGACCCACACCAGCCAATGTGACACACTTGACTCAAGGCCCACACCAGCCAATGTGACACACTTGACTCAAGACCCACACCAGCCAATGTGACACAATGTGACATGGAAAGACCTTGAGAGGGAACACATGGAGAAGACATGGAAAGACCTTGAGAGGGAACACATGGAGAAGACATGGAAAGACCTTGAGAGGGAACACATGGAGAAGAGAAGACATGGAAAGATCTTGAGAGGGAACACATGGAGAAGAGAAGACATGGAAAGATCTTGAGAGGGAACACATGGAGAAGAGAACTGGAGACAGATGTAGAGACAAAGAAGACATGGAAAGACCTTGAGCTGATGGCACAGGACAGGAAGACTTGGCATAAGTTTGTTGAAGGTCTATAATCCTTGGAGAGCTGAAAGGTAATGACGTAAACACACATATTTGTGAGAAAACGTCTCATAATGTATATAAAATTGTTGTAAATTGACTAAAACATTAAACTAAGTGTTTTAAGTCTAATATACAACTATACAAAACAAATTTGTTATACATCATTTAAAGAGTAGACATGCAGAAATCTTGCTATAACAATATGGAGGTACCAGATGGGCATTGGGAGAACAATGTACCATACTGTAGTACGCCACATCGTTCATGTGTAAAAAAAAAAATTTAATGAGACGCAGAAGATACCGATACTTTTCTTTCTTAATCAAAACCTCGTCTACCATGTAAACAGGGTGTAGAGGGAACCCAAAGAGCACAAGGCTCCTGGGCAAAACATGCAATCAAAATGTTTGACAAACAGGTGATTAGCCCATTGTGCAGATACCAATACCTTAATTTGCAACTACTGAACTGTGAAAACCGATTTAGCTAAAATGAATTCACTGAGTGTGGAAGCTAAATATCCAACAGCTGAACTGGGAAAACCTACTTTGCTAAATATGCAATGGTAAACTGCGAATACCTATTTGGCTATATATGAATATAACTTTAACTATAAGTGTGGCTTCACCCTCTATACTAACACAACATTTCTCAAAGATCACAATTCCCAGCAGCAACATGCAACACTAACACTACTAGAAAAGAGCCAAACCCAGGTGCCGTGAATGTGCACGAACTGAGAGAGTACCTGGTGTAGGCCCATAGCGTGGTTGCGGTGAAATTTCCTGAGGCTCATAATTTCGAGCGGGAATAGGGGGCATCATCTCCCCTGAACTAAACCCCCCACGGCTTGAACAGCGAGTGGGAGGGGGAGGTGGGGTCTTACCCGATCTGCTGGATGGATAGCTTGTGAAGTTGTCAGATAATTCATTCATGCCCTGTCACAAAAATGAAGTATAGTTGGTGAATGAATGATAAGATCATAATGATAATGAAATAATTATGAAAATGATTTATGGATGTGATGTTACGATGATGGTCAACGGGGTTGGTTTCAGGTGCTGGCAACTTGGGCTAATAGTGGGCTATTCACTTTAGTAACCTTCAATAAAGGATGTCAGTTGGTGAGCACTCATTAAATATCATACTGATTTGGCTTACAGATTATATTTTCAAGTGAATAATTATTAGATGTTTTACTTTGCATGTCTTTGCATCTGTATTTTAAAAAAATCTTGTTAGTCATTTATTATTATTAATCATCACCAAACTATTAATCCATGTAGTTATGGCTTTTAGCGTTAACTATTTTGATTTTGTGCTGTAAGCCCAGAATAATACATTTCAAACATTTGTAAGGCGCCACTTTTCTTTTGTCCATAACAACTCAGATACAGCATTGTCTTGTCCATAACAACTCTGATACAGTTTTATCTTGTCCATAACAACTGTGATACAGTTTTATCTTGTCCATAACAACTCAGATACAGTTTTATCTTGTCCATAACAACTCAGATACAGCTTTATCTTGTCCATAACAACTCAGATACAGCTTTATCTTGTCCATAACAACTCAGATACAGTTTTATCTTGTCCAATACAGGGGATAAAGAAGACGTGAAAAGACATTGAAGGGATAGCAAGGCTTAGTGTGTATTTGTTGAAGGCATTAGCTCCACGGGGAGCCCCTAGGCAATGATTCTTTATTTCGATAGTACAAACCATTCTGGTTATTGTGATATCCTGGTAACTGGTATTCGTTCCTACTTTGGTGATGACAGTGCTAATTTTTCTCTAGAGAATCGTCTCATTTTTGAAATGAGTTGCCTTTCTCCTTGTTAAAGAAGATTATTATGTATTTTTACATGTTGGCCTCACTTAGATCTGTTAGCAGTTTAATCTACACGGTAACATTTCTATCTGGAGTCAACATGATATGTTTTGCAATATTAGTAATTATAAGGAGGCAGCCCCTCCACCATGCAAAGGCACAACAGGCCAATCACCTGTTTGTCTTAAACTATGATTACAAGCAATATAAGAGAGAAAACCGGACTGATTCTAAAGGCGACGAACTGGAACGGACTACGGACTACGACTTATGGAACATGGAACACAAGAAGTATAAATGGGAAAGAAGAGGAGCTGATGGAAGAGATGAGGAAAGCAAAACTAGAAATCCTGGCTATTACCGAAACTATCTGAGGAAGGTGGTTGAAGTAACAAGAAGAGACATGGTCCGCAACCAGACGATACGTCAAGGCCTAAAATCCCACCCGCTGCAGACCCAAATAGAACAGTCCCAACTAAGATGGTTTGGCCATGTCTGCAGAATGGGAGAAGATCGGCTACCACGACAAGCATGGGAAACAAAGAGCCAGGGATCCAGACCTCCAGGACGACCCAGAGTCTGCTGGGAGGACAATATTAGACAATCTTTGAAGGACCGAGGACTAGAATGGAACCAGGCCAGGAAAAAGACAGCCGATAGGATAGTCTGGCGCTCTCTCTTCCAAACCTCTACACCTCACGGTAGAAGAGGAACGACTAAGTAAGTAAGTAAGTAATTATAAATGAACGTGATAATAGATTGAGGTGACTAAGCAATGATGACGTAATGGGGTGTCGCGCTAATTGATTAAAACGGTCAATCTTGGCCTTTCGTTTGTAGAATCCGTCAAAGTCAGACGTAATATTATTCGCTCCTATATGAATTGAAGTTTATTCAGATGCTCCTATGTGGCTGTATTGTACGAAGGTCGCCACAGTATTTATGAAGAGATGGAACACAAGTATTGATGTTAAAGATTATATTTTAGAGGAATCTGTTTTTCCCAGGAGCTATCAAATTTATATATTTTATCTCCATACTTTGGTTATCGCTACTTGGATGTTACGGATGCCGTCATCTTTAGTATATAGGCCAGAGTATGTGACGATACGTAAAGGACAGTAGGAGACGCATTGTTATGCATGTATTAATAAGATGCCATGTATGTGAATTGAGGAATTGTCTGAAGCAAATAAATATGTTTATAATTGTGGACCCAAAACTAGGCATTTGGAGCTGATGTATACTCATCATCTTCTTGACCACCCAAACCATTCGATAACACAGCACGATTGCTCATACATCATCAGTCTTCCAAATTATATATATAAACAACGCAACACTCCTGATGGTCTAAATGTCCAAAATCATTTAGCTTGACTCCTATATTCATTGGCTTTCCTCTATTTCAGACTTCTTTATTTCATCCATAGCTTTTTACGATCTTTCTTTTATGAAGTTTGTGTTTCGTTTCATGTCCTATGTCGGTAGAAAGGGAACGACTAAGTAGATAAGTAAGTAAGTTAGTTCATGTCCTATTTGTGTATTTTTATGACGTCACTTTGATTCATGCTCACTGGCACCATTGTGCAGCGTTAATAGCTTCTTTGGATCTTGTAGCGCATGTTATCTAAGCAGGAATTCTTGTTTTGTTATTTCATTTTCTATTTTTTATTTTCTTTGATTGTCAAATTTCTTGTATTGATAATTTTTTTCTTATTTGTTATATGTCATATTTATATGTTTTTTTCATCCTGTTACGTGTTTGCAGTGTCTATAGTATTTTTCTTGAACCTGTCTACATTTCTCTTTCTTGTTGCCTGTTTGTAACTGTGGCTGACGAAGGGTGATACCCGAAATGTCCTGTGTTTTCCGTGTACTGTTAATTTGTAAAACTGATTCAATACTGTTATATTTTGTAATGAAGAAGAAGAAGACTATGTTAATAATAATGAAAATGCTAATGGATGATGATTATAATCACAATGATGTTAACAATTATAGTGGCAATAATGTAGTGACATTCACTTTTAACAAAAATTGTGATCATTAACAGCACCGATAATAATGACAATGGCGGTGATGAAGATAATGCTGACATACGGCAGTGGTAACAAACAGGAATGGGGAGATTATGAAGATACTGGCAATTATGAAAATTATAAAGGAGGCAATAATGTTAATGATAATATGTGTAATAAATTTTTGAAAAATTAGAGGGGGTTTGAAGGCATTTATAGAAAAGTGAGTAGTGCAAATGCATAAACCAAAAAAAAAAAAAAAAAAGATATATAAGCTAAGATGCTGAGGTTCACACATGAAGAAAACAATTGTGAGGATTGTAAGATGCTATGTTGATATGGGGATGACATAGTCCAAACATATATGAATAATTAAAGTGATATGAATAAATAAAGTGCAAGATGCTTGGTTCATGTGATTTATATCAATGAGAGAGTAGACAAAGGGAGATACCGAGAGAGTTGCGAGAAAGACAGAGATAGCAGAGAGAAAGAGCAAAGGCACCAGAAGGGCAGGAAGCTGAAAGAGAGCACAGAAAGCAGAGAGAGAGAGATCAGAAAGAGAACAATAAAAGAGACAGAGCAGAGAGATAGAGCAGAGAAAGAGAACAGAGCAGAGCAGAGAGAGAGAGATCAGAAAGAGAACAATAAAAGAGACAGAGTAGAGAGATAGAGCAGAGAAAGAGAACAGAGCAGAGCAGAGAAATATGAGGAGAGCAGAGAGAGAGCAGAAGAATACAGAGCTGAAGGACAAATAAGGTCTACAAGATGCCCATTTAAAAATTGGAATATGAGAAAGCATACATTATTTTAGCAGCTGTATTTCACATAATTAATGATAATACAAAAGCCATTACACAGTGTAAGTTATGCAGAACTATTTCACATTATTAACAAAAACACGCAAACCAATTTCTTGTTAACAGAACTGATACGTAAAACACATGGGATTGATATACATATAAAGCCATTTTCAATTAGTAATAACTATGCAAAAGCCGAACTCACGGTTTTAATACATAAAGAAAAACCATTTATCCTGTTATTAACAATACTACCACAGCCCATTTCAAGTATAAAAATCTACCTCACTGTATAAATTAACATACAAATAAAACCATTTTCCATTATTAACAGTTACACAAATCCTCATTTAATATAAGGCAATAAGAATACACTGCTGATAGACAGTACACACACTGAGGCAACCTAGTGGTAGCATCACAAGGCAGTCCTTGTTCTGGTATCCCCAGAAAAGGAGAGATAGAGGCAGACCAAAAAAGCACATTGAAGTAGAGAACTAGTAGCAGAAATAACAATGATGAGGAAGACATGGAAATAACTTGAGCTGATGGCATGGGACAGCAGGACGGCATGAGTTTGCCAAATGCCTATGCTCCTCAGGGGGTTAATGAATGAATGAAAAGCATATAATTAAAACAAACAAACAAAATAACCATGTCTTGAAAGCAGATTTCTAAGGTGTCCTAACTTCTCTGTTTCCAAAGCCTACCTTGCCCCTTGTTTTGAACTCGTAAATATCCCCATTGGGCACTCCGTTTTCATAAACGCTTTTTTTATGCTGAGGGTGGACAGGTCTGTAATGATCTGCAAAAGCAGGACAATCACAAAGTGATGCAGGCTATAAAAAAACACAAACAGGAAAAACAAAAATGCTTGTAAGGGAAGGTAAGTTAATAAAAACTCTGTTGCTGCATTTAAAAAATAAAAAAGGTGGACTGAAAATTTTTTTTAAAAGGGAGGGGGGGACATTAAAGCAGTCAAAGCTTGATTTAAAAAATTATCAGTTTTCTCATTATCATTTCCTTTTTCGCTCCTCACAGAGCATGGCGCCACCACTACAGATGTCACACTTGAGGAAGCCTAGGCCAAAGCATAAACTCTTGCAGCAGTGATGTCTGTAACAATTTTATTTACATCATGAGGTCGCCAGTCCCAGGCACAACCTCGTATTAGTATGACATGCCTTAAGAAACAGTAGTCCTTTTTTTTTTTTTCATCTCCACAGAGATCCCCAGAAACTAGACGGGGGCTCAGGTTTATTCTGTTAATAAATCCAAATTAGACTATCAGTATAGACACACAATAAACTCTAAGATTTATTTGTGCTAAGTTGTGTTCAAGTGTCTAGATTGATGTGAAATGCTAAGACACGTAGGATGATACACTTTCAATGCAAAATTCACTTTAAATGCTAGCTAGTGAGGGACATTTTTTCTGAATAGTGGGCAATCAGCCATTATATTCACCAAAGACTTCTATCTAAAGGAAATGAAGAAAGACGTGGCTGACGACTAATTTGTTTGATAAGTTATATAATTCTTTATGTTTTTATTTCTAGACTGCCATTTTCATTAGTGATGAAGTAGGTCGAAGAAGCACTGAAGACTGCGTGGGGTAAAATTATATATACATATTGATTTTGTAAAATCTTTAAAAGCAAAAATTAATTTTCCTTTTCTTAATGTTTGTAATGTTTTATGACCAGCTTTACATTTGGTGTCACCAACAGTCAAATAAAAAATGGTTGCTCAAGGGAAAATTGCAAAGGAATAAAAATATTCAGAAAAATGAACAAACAAATTGAAATGTTCTGACTTGGATATAGCCACACTTACAGTGAATTCTTCTACTACCAGCACTGGCTGGAGGAGTTTTCTGGATGTCAAATGGACATTGCTGAGTATAATTTGCTTAAAGTTTTCTGCATCCAGTATCTAAGAAGCCATGATGAGGACTCTCTTGCTAAGTTAAGAATATGATAGCCACACTGCAGTAACAAAGACTGAATCACAATAGATCAAATCAAGTGCCATCTCCGCCTTCTTACATATAATATTGTCCTCTTGCCTTCAACTTTTCTTTCTATTACGTGTTATAAGGCTCTATGTCTATCTATATTTCAAATATTTTATTTATTTAATTGTAGTCTCTTTTCATTCCCGTTTTTCTAGAGCTTCGTTATTATTTTATTTCTTGTTTCCCCACCCTTCTGTGTATCCAAATTTCAAAGATCTTAAGTCTTTCTTCCAACTGCTTGCTAATTGTCCATGTTTCTGTACCACACAGTAATGATGAGCATACACAACACCTAATGACTATTTTTTTATCATTTGTTTGCTGCTGAGACAGAAAGACTAAATCTCAAAACTTTTTTACTTACTGGACCATATATATATATATATATAATATATTTCTGTTGTTGAATTCTATTTACACACACTTGAAGAACATCATACCATATTTTTGGTAATTATTCTGTTTCTATTTACATCTTCTCTTTTTTTAAAGCATAATATGTTTAATCACTTCCCAATTAATGCAGTAATCAGGTTTTCATTTTTACTGACACTCAATTACTGTAACAACCTTTGGTTTTTTTAAGACTCAGTTAATTTACTAATCTAGTTTACAAAAATGTTTGTTTTGTTGCTAAGTTTTTAGTTTTTTCTGCTCTGAGATTCAATGTAATTACCTAGGCTTTTTTTCATTCTAAGACTGCTTTTGAATATAATTTTTTTCTAAGTGTGATGAAAAAGGAAAGGAGACATGGTACCTTGTTTAAAACCTGTTGTGACCACAAAGGGGTTGTTCTTTTTTTGTACTGAGTAATTCTTCTTCTTCTTCTTCCATCCTTAGCCACCAACCGTCAAAGCAGTCAGTGGCCATTACGCCTAGTGGCGTCTTAGGGCAACAGCAGATAGGTTTTCTTTGCCATTGTTTCCCAT
Organism: Oreohelix idahoensis; assembly: GCA_024509875.1. NCBI lineage: Eukaryota > Metazoa > Mollusca > Gastropoda > Stylommatophora > Oreohelicidae > Oreohelix > Oreohelix idahoensis. The sequence goes on from JAMPIV010020381.1 coordinate 108,482, forward strand.
CACACCTATTGGCATCTTTAGGGCAACGGCAAATCAATCCATTTGCTGTTGTTTCCGTAATCGAAGTAACTGGCAAATGGGTGATCAGCCTGTTGGTTACTGAGTAATACTTTTTTTTAAAAGTTTTTTAATAGCACATGACATGATGTGAGCGCGGTAAGAGATGCTGTCTTAAGTTCAAACCAAAAGATGAGTGTAACTAGCTTCCTAATGATGTTTTATGGGTTCCTAGAATATCCATTACTACCTTCATTCCAAGGAGAGCGAGTTCCTTGATGGTCATCAACAATATAAGTCATCTTGTGGCCACCTCCAACCATTGGTGATTCTAATTTGTGTGGACTGTATGGCCTTGACCCTGGGTATTCCGGTTGTGAAGGCAAAAACACGTGGGTTTCACATTCTCTCTGCCAAGCGATGGGGAGGAAAATAAAAATAAAAAATACAACACATAAAGGCATACTTAGCTATTGAAGAGTGTTATTCATGCAGAACTCAGTTCCAAATTGATTTCAGAACATGCACAGCATCAATTTATCACAATAATAATATTTAAAAAAAAAAGGTAAAGGATCCCGTTACACGCCCATTGAGGCATATTGGGAATATGGTGTTAGGCCCATATTTTTTTACCATCGGCACACTAGGGGGGGGGGGGGGGGTCATGTGGTCAGCATTATGCCGGCAGCCTTAATCTTCCCAGAGTTGCTCTGGTACCCAATTCCTGAGGCTGGGTCGACCCCAGAACCGTTTGCTGTAAAAAAAAATCCCACCTTAACTGTAGATCGAACCATGGACCACCGAGCTAGGAAACCAGTGCAGTAACCACTGCGCAACCGCGGCTCCTCATTAATAATAGGCTAAGATAAAAAATAAAAATTGTCTTGCTTTGGTGAGGCGCATCGTTAAACCTAGATACAAGGTCTGTTGGTTATATGACGGCACATGTCCAAATATATTAGACCTTGTTGTCAACTATGTACAGTTCACTAGGCTAAGATGTCCCAATTACCAACACAGAAGGGATATATACATACACATACAATTATGTCCTACGTAGCTCCCAGGGGGGTCTCTCAGGAGACAAAAAAGAATATGACTACTGCTCCCAGGAATGTTGAAATAGGCATCTAATATGAGGCAAACATAAAGGTATGTTATCAGGCACTCGTAGGAAATAAAGAAATAGAACACTAGACAACAGAAAAACAACAGACATGAGTGGCTTACCCAGGATTCGAACCCTGGACCTTCCGTGCGACAACCCCGCCTCATCTAGTGTTCTACTTCTTTATTTCCTACGAGTGCCTGATAACATACCTTTATGTTTCTCATAAATGTTTATACAATACCAAACCTACCCTCTGTCCTGTTCTTACTGTTCTAAGTCTACTATCATTTACTGGACACAGTATTAAGGTCTTTGTCTTGTGTGGACTGGCCTATACTGTATAATAGGGGAACAACAGAAGAGATTGCGTCATTAATAGGCTGAACTGCCCATGGTAAACTTCCTGTGTTATGTCTTGCAGTTCGTACTAATGATCTGTCATCGAAGCATCATTTTTTGGTGATGTTAGATGGCAGGGAGGATAGTGTGATTATTAATGTAGAAGTCTGATGGCAAACAAAGAAGAAAAAGATATAAAACTACAGAACACATGTTGTATATTTGTGACAAAACAAAATGTTGTTGAGTCAAATTTAAAGTCCTTTAAAGGATAGTCCTTGGGACAGCCCCACTCTTAACTGCCATTCATGCCTGACCGATGATACAGGGCAGTTAAGTAAGACCTTGACTGTATGTCAAATTATCAGTTAAACTTGGTTTATAATTTCTCAAGCTGGGGTACACAAACCACTGACAGTTAGTTGTAGAGGTAGTATGGTTAACATTTTTTTAAAACTATTATTACAAAGGAAAATATTATGTAAATAATAATGCACGTGTTACATGAGGACAGCAACAACAACAAAAATCATGAAGGTAGTACAGCAACGTCTGAAAGTGAGAAGCACTGCCTAAGTACATTCTACTGAAAGAGAATACAAAGATATATTAGGACGATTTCTTCCTCAGGCATGTCACAAGAGGGGATTAATGTGAGGTTGTGCATGGGATTAGCAACCTCATTTAATCAAAAAAATTGCTTAAGAAACCACTGTAGCAAAAACCCATGAATACCTTGGCAAAGGCTTCTTGAGTTTAGCTGTAGTGGTGGCTTCATGCTACATAAAGAGGAAAAAGTGAAATGATGATGATTCAAGCACTGCCTCCAATTATAGTTGGCTACAGGTACAGTTTAAACTGTTGGTTCACATGCTCCCAGGATTCTTTAAGCAGTTCTTCAGGATCCAATAAAACTACCACTAACTTTGACATGATACAACATTTGATTATGTGGCAATTTGGTGTCTTTTAATACTAAACACATCCTTTAGCTGAGCCTAAAAGTCACAATTAAAGGATTTTAGCTTCCTCAGATTTAATAAACAAAAACTATAAACTATGCGAGTAATACTATATAATAAAAGTAACAGTTACATAACAATAATAAAGTTACTGTACATCATCTTGGTAACTGTTAGTAGCTAACAAAAGTACAGTTAGTAAAAATGTTATACCCAGACATCCACAGGTCTAATCAGTATTGTTAGCAAACGGTTATGACAAGCGAAGGCCATGGATTATTTTCAGTACATAAAAGATAAAGCACTTCAGTTTGATGATGATGGGCACTACACTGTACACCAACTACAGTTACAAATGATGATAAAATAGTCTGAAAAACTTGTTGGAATGTAGTTTAATGATACTATGTTCATGCCTTCAATATCAGAAGATTTGAGCTAAATAAGTGAGAGGAGAGTAAAAGGATAAAAGATGCATCAAGTTTTATAAAAGAATGCATTCCTGAGATCTCGCTTAATTCAAAACTGAAGTTGGGTAAAGATGATGATTATAATTTAATTAAGCTACAAGTAAATCGCCTGTGTCAAAACAGCAGATAAGCTTACAAGTTCATCTATGTCAAAACAGCAGTTAAACTACAAGTTAATCTCCTGTGTCAAAACAGCAGTTAAGCTACAAGTTCATCAGTGTCAAAACAGCAGTTAAACTACAAGTTAATCTCCTGTGTCAAAACAGCAGTTAAGCTAAAAGTTAATCTCTTGTGTCAAAACAGCAGTTAAACTACAAGTTAATCTCCTGTGTCAAAACAGCAGTTAAGCTACAAGTTAATCTCTTGTGTCAAAACAGCTATTAAGCTACAAGTTAATCTTCTGTGTCAAAACAGCAGTTAAACTACAAGTTAATCTCCTGTGTCAAAACAGCTATTAAGCTACAAGTTAATCTCCTGTGTCAAAACAGTAATTAAGCTACAGATTAATCTCCTGTGTCAAAACAGCTATTAAGCTACAATTTAATCTCCTGTATCAAAACAGCAGTTAAGCTACAAGTTAATCTCCCGTGTCAAAACAGCAATTAAGCTACAGGTTATTCTCCTATGTCAAAACAGCAGTTAAGCTACATGTTTATCTCCTGTGTCAAATCAGCTATTAAGCTACAAGTTAATCTCCTGTATCAAAATGGCAATTAAGCTACAAAGTCCTGTGTCAAAGCAGCAATGTTAGAAGTGAATGTTTTGTATACAATAGGTAAGCTAGCATGAACACTTTATGTAGATAGCACTGAAGTTTTAAATAAATTCCCAGTTCAAGCGCTGAAAATTTAAATGAATTTCCAGTTCAAGTGCTGATATTTTAAATCAGTTTCCAGTTCAAGCGCTGAAAATTTAAATGAATTTCCAGTTCAACCTAACTTCACATTTTAATCATTTCTATAAGTTGGTAGTGGAACATGGACATAAACATAATCTGTTTTTCTGTAATCACAAAATTGTTTATCTCAAAGATAATTGTTGCATTAGAAATATTTAAAAGCGGGCAGGCCAAATAACACACATTACCAACCCCCTACCCCAACAATAATTCTTAACCTTTTGAAAATAAAGTTTGTTTGTTATCAATGAATGCTGTTAGTAGCAAGATAAAGTTAGAATCTCAGACATCAGTTACACAACAAATAATTGGGGGAAAACGCAACAAAGAGTGTCAGTGGACAAGACTGACTAAAGTGAATGTGAGATGATTACAATCGACAAAATTTAAAGATAAGTAACATAAACTACTGGTTTGAAACAGTTGAAAAATAAATGATTTGGGTGATAAAGAATGAATGTAAGTGATGTCACGAGCGGTTTGCAAATGAAAAAACTGGCAAAACTACAAATACATCTCTTATTATTAAAATATACTAACAAATATCCTATACCCCAGAAAATGTTTACATTGATAAAGATATTAAAGAAAATTACTATGATGAAATTTCTGATACTTTACTATAAGCAACAAAGATGCCCATAAAAATTATATAAATATGCACACAACTAGTATTTTTTTTCATTTTTGTCCTCCAAAATGATAAGTAAATACAGTGCTGTCAGGATAAGTGCTACTCGCTTAAGCCAAATTTCAGTTAAGTTGAAGCAATTTTGCACTTCCACATTTATTTACAGCATGTTAAAAAATAAAAACAGCACACAGCAGAAGTAAACCTGGGCTAAATTGACAACAAATTTCAAAATATAATGTTTTTAGATTTTTCAGCTTCTAATGATGCTAAACAGCATCAGCAAAGCTGACAAAAATAATGAAAGTAGCTTTTGTAGTAACATAAACTATAACAGTTGTGAGATGAGCAAAGACTTCACTCCTTCAACTAAATGCTTGTTGAAAAGTTCCTTCTATTTTTAAATGTTACATTCTCACTTTCAGTTATTGAATGTACATGGGAACAAAAAAATTTCAAAATAAGGTGCAATAACTGCCATTTGACTAGTAAGTTCTATTTCTATTTTTAACTTCAAGAAATCAAATAAAAATAAAATCTAAAATCACCCATAAGCTGAAATTACAAGGGAGAGTGCCAACTGCTGCCCCCTATGAAGTCTACAGCGTCCAATTGACAGAGCACTGGTCTCTGGCGGCAAAGATGCCGGTATGAAATCACGGTACCGACACCCTCCAGTCTACCCAGCTGTAAATGGATACCTGACCAGAGTCAGGGAAGGAAATGGCAGTGTTGAAGGGAACTGGTCACCCCACCTCTCCATACTGGACCTAGGATGGTGAAGTCTCTAACACTTCCACTCCCCTGCAGCAGTATCTGCTATGGGACTACCTTTTATGAGGTCTGGGGATCAGTAGTTGAAGCCCAGCAATGGTACAGGAGGCAGAAGTAATAAAAAATAAAACTTATTACTCAAATGGTGCTTATTATTCCTTGTTTCCTGTGTAGCGTTAATTTGTAAAACTGATTGTATATCATTTTTTTTCAATTTATAAAATTTATTTCCTTGTTTACATATTTGTTTCGTATATATATATATATATCCGACAGATACAAGTGAGGATATGACCATTTCAAAATAGGTAGTGGCTTTTCAATCAACCTGTAGTACAAAAACTGTACTCCGCTGGGGGACACTGATGCTAACCCACGCAGTGACTGAATTCAAATGCTAAGTAACTGAGTTCATGTTTGAGGAGTGTTCGCTGTGACAGCAGAATCCGATGTCCCCAGTTATCAGCATTCATCAAAGCTCACTGTTTACCATCATCATTTCCTATTCCGCTTTTTTATGGAGCTGGAAGCCACTCTGGCCCCTTTGCAAGAAGACTGAAGCAAAGATTTCAGTTGCCAGCTCGTAATGGCTTCACACGCTTCGTCGGCTTCATGCAAGTGTGTCAGTGGTGTGCTGCGGAACAACTGCAATAATTTGTCTTCACTTTGTTACTTTCACAATTGCCTCCGGCTGGTGGAATTGTGGATTTTAAAGCTGCAACGAAGGTGGAATGGGTTCATTTTCTACACAAGACAACAGGAGGCTGAGACACTTGGGAGTCATGACCCAGGTGCCCCCCCCCCCCCTAAGAGTGTAAAGGAGAATAAGGGGCTGAAACACTTGATCCATGGGGGACCTTTTCTGATGATCAGATTGCCTCCTGTTGTATAGCTCTGTATAGAATTTCCTATCATATGTTTATGCAGCAGTGGCTTCTATAGCAATTTGTTATACATCATGAGATTGCCAGCCCCATGCCCAACCTCACATTAATCTCCTCTTACAGCATGCCTGTAGAAGTAGTTGACCTATTTTTTCCTCATCTCCTTAAAGATCCTCGAAGAACTATAAATGGCAAACTGTTGATAGTTCTTTGCAAAAATAAGTGGGATATGAACAAATCTCAGCATCCAATAGACAAGAGTGGTTACAGCACTGGTCTCTCGTGAAAAAAGGTGCTGGGTTCACGGTAACGTCACGCTCCAGTCTACCCAGCTGTAAATGGGTACCTGACTTTGCTCTTGAGTTAGTGAAAGGAAAAAGCAGCGAGAAAGGGACCTGGTCACCCCAGCTCTCAATGCTGTACCTAGTATAGTGAAGTCTCTAACACTTCACTACCCTTCGGCAGTATCTGCAATGGGACTACCTTAACTGTTATGAACAAAACAAATGAGGTAAAAATGAATACATAACAGGTTAATTTTGTTTCACTGAAAAACATAACAGCATGTGAACATTAAACAATTTTTATACTTTTAGTAAGGTTCAGATTGTTATGTCATTCTTTGTTCTTTCCAAAGAATAGGAAAACTGCTCTCTTATATTATAAGAGGGGTGAGATTGTGCATGGGACTGGCAACTTGATCATGTAAAACAAATGACTATATGAACCACGGCTGCAAGAACATATACACACTTTGGTAACAGGTTTCCTACAAAGATGCCAACTACAGTGATGCTTCCATGTTCCATGGGGAGCAAAAAAGAAATTATTGTTCTTTCTGCCTACTTCCAACCCTTCCTACACATAAAAACAGGGTTCACACATAGACACCGGGTCCATCAGTTATATTAGGATACACTATAAAATATTAAGCCCAATGGGCTGATCACCCGTTGGCTTGTCACACCGATTACGGAAACAACGGCAGATGGATCTATTTGTTGTTGCCCTAAAGACGCCGCTAGGCGTGATGGGAAACTACAACAGAGAAAATCAATCTGCTGTTGCCCTTAAGATGCCACAAGGCGTGATGGCCTCTGACTGCTTGGTCAGTCTTTGGTTAAGGACGGAAGAAGAAGAGAGAGATAAAATATTAAAGAGCTTGCGGGGTCAGGAATATGTATGCGTGCTTTGGCCGACTTTGTCCATGAAGTTTTTTTTTTTTGATTTAAGTTTCTACAGGACAGAGTACGTGGCTGCGCACCCAAGACTCCTTAGTCAACTCTTATGATGCGTGTGGTAGCGTATTGTGTTATTGGCTACCATTTCAGGCTCCAGTAACACACACGGGTGATAGGGATTACCAATGTGAAACTAGACAAGTGCCAGTAGAACATAAACCTGAGAAGTGGCTGGCATATGGATTCGATACTTCTTCTTCCTTGCACACTTTCAGACGTCAGCTTGATTAAGAAGATGGCAAAAAGAGAAGATATGAACAGTTTGACATAGTGGCTTGGAAAAGAGTCAGCAAAAGAACTGATTAACAGGAAGGTGTGGAGAGACATGACTCTGCAGGGTATGGTACATGAAGAAGGGATGGTCTTCCTTTAATTAAAAAAAAAAACACGAAGTATAGCTCTTCCTTCAAATTCATCCTCAAAGACTGTTTAAAACTGAGTGGCACACTTTTTAAAATCCATAGCACTTACTTACTTACTTATTTGTTCCCCTTCTACCTAGAGGTGTAGAGGTTTGGAAGAGAGAGCGCCAGACTATCCTATCGGCTGTCTTCCTCCTGGCCTGGTTCCATTCTAGTCCTCGGTCCTTCAAAGATTGTCTAATGTTGTCCTCCCAAGCGGACTCTGGGTCGTCCTGTGGGTCTGGATCCCTGGCTCTTTGTTTCCCATGCTTATCGTGGTAGCCGATCTTCTCCCATTCTGCAGATATGGCCAAACCATCTTAGTTGGGACTGTTCTACTTGGGTCTGCAGGGGGTGAGATTTTAGGCCTGGTTGCAGACCATGTCTCTTCTTGTTACTTCAACCACCTTCCTCAGATACCTCATTTCTGAGATTTGGATCTGGCTTTTCCTAAAAGACTGTTTAAAACTGTGTGGCACACTTTTTTAAAATTCATAGCATACCAGTTGGAAATCAGCTGGTGTAGGGGCAACCCATGATGCTTAAAGGCAACAGTTGAAACAAACAAACAAACAATAAGGATTAAAACAACAATGTGAATTAGGATGATAACAGAATTTGGGGAAGCAGAAATAAAGCTGTGAGCAGACGAGAGGTCATAATGGAATTAATAGAAAAGTGATCCAACCAGACACACAACAAAATGTGACTTAAGACTCACCTTCCATTCTCTTCTTTCGTCGTTTGATAAAGAAAAGAATCAGCCCAACATTCAAGGTCAGGATGAAAACTCCAACAATGCAGACAACTAAAATAATGATGACCGGAATCTCATCTGTTCCTTGAAGTTCTGATGTTGAAATATCTGCTGGTGATACCACATCTGCAAAATGTGTAAAGGTTAACTTGTTACACTTGTAGTTTATGTCAATAAAAACAGCAGACCTTTTCCACCATGACTAAAGATAGTATCACTTTTTCACTACGACCAAATATATCAAGACTTTTCCCACTTGACATGATGATACGCACTATTCCGAATTTAAAATGATATAAATTTTTTCCACCAAGCCAAAAGATGTGAAAGTTTTTCCCTCGTGACCTAAAGATACACATTTTTCCAGAATGACAAAAGATGGTATGACTTTTTTCCACCATGACTGAAGATGTAAAAACTTTTCCTACTTGACATGATAATACATGCTTTTCACCGTGACTAAAAATGGTATAACTTTATAACTTTTTTTCCACCATGACCAAAGATATTAAAGCTTTTCCCATGTGACATGATGACACATATTTTTCCAGAATGACCAATGATGGTACGACTTTTTCCATTGTGACCAAAGATGTAAAAACTTGTCCTACTTGATATGATAACACACTTTTCCACTTTGACTAAAGATGGTGTAACTTTTTTCCACCATGACTAAAGATGGTGTAACTTTTTTTCCACCGTGACTAAAGATGATGTAACTTTTTTCCACCACGACCAAAGATGTACAAACTTTTCCTACTTGACATGATGATACACACTTTTCCACTGTGACTAAAGATGGTGTAACTTTTTTCCACCATGACTAAAGATGGTGTAAAACTTTTCCTACTTGACGTGATGATACACACTTTTCCACTATGACTAAAGATGGTGTAACTTTTTTCCACCATGACTAAAGATGTAAAAACTTTTCCTACTTGACATGATAATACACTTTTCCCCCATGACTAATGATGGTTTAACTTTTTTTCCACCATGACCAAAGATGTTAAAACTGTTCCCATATATAGTTGAATGGGAAAAAAAAAAAAAAAAAAACACACAAATAGTAATACGTCTTACAAGGAGAAGGACAAGAAAAACCTACGTTGCGGCCACAAGGCCTTCGTCAGGGACAGACAAACAAGAGACAGGAGGGAAAGAAAATGAGAATTAAGTAGAGAACATGAAACTATAAAAATAAGAGATAAAAACTCCCTTGTGTCCAGTCACATGTGAAGCAACATGGCTGCCACAGTGCCACAGTGGCAGCCATCTGTCTTCACATGTGACTGGACACAAGGGAGTTTTTATCTCTTATTTTTATAGTTTCATGTTCTCTACTTAATTCTCATTTTCTTTCCCTCCTGTCTCTTGTTTGTCTGTCCCTGACGAAGGCCTTGTGGCCGCAACGTAGGTTTTTCTTGTCCTTCTCCTTGTAAGACGTATTACTATTTGTGTGTGTTTTTTTTGTTGTTGTTTTTTTTCCCATTCAACTGTTTTACCCCAGTCTTACGGCAGTTCTCCTCATATACTTATATTCCCATGTTATACAATGATTCATTTCCATAATGACTCAAGATCGTAAAACTTTTTTCCACACCATGACCAAAAATGTTAAAACCTGATACAGAAATACACACTTTTCCAGCATGAATAAGGGTGTTACAACTTTTCGAGGACTGATTAAAGACTGCAAAATGTTTCATCTTGACAGAAACCTGGGAGGATGAAGCCACCGATCACACTATGTGCGATGCTCCCTACAGTGCCTCCGTTTGGGCGAAAAGAAGCTCTCACAACAAGCAGAAGAGAAAAGAACACACTGAAAGGAACACGATGTAAAAAAGCAGCTATCACCTGAGCGGTGCATTCCCATAGTCAGTCATGACTGAAGAGAATACTACATCTTGATTCAAGCACACTACTATCAGATTACAATTTAGACAGCCAACTTTATGACAGAAACAGATGTGGTTACATGAGGGCTAACGAAGAAGAAGAAGAATGCCTCCGTTATTTAAGAAGAGCGGCTCTATGCAGTGTTCTGGGGTCTTGGGGAGAAAAGGACAGAGCAGGCTTACTACTCACTCAGGCATGTCGTAAGAGGTAACTAACATAAGGCTGTGTATAGGGCTGGCAACCTGATCATGTCAAACAAATTGCTACAGAAACCAGTGTCAAGAGCCCATTAATATTTTGGTGCAGAATTCCTGCGCGGGGGGGGGGGGGGGGGGGTGGGGGGGGGGGGGGGGGGGAGAGAGAGACCAGCTGAGTGGTGGCTCCATAAGGGAAAAAAATAGAAGACTTAACAGGTTCTTCTGCTGCCTGCCTAAAGAACAACCACAATGGGCAAAGGAAATCAACAATGGCATATTTAAAACTGTTATATTCACAACTTCCTCAAGTCAGAAGAATGGATAATAACCCTACAGTAAATCTGGAAATTGCAAAAAATGTGCAGAAGGTACGAAAACCAGTCTATGCAAAGAAATACAACAGGAGGATGACACCTTGGAGACAGGACCCAAGTAGGCCCCCTCAACCCTGGAGTATAATGAAGGTAAATGGGCCAAAACACTTGTCTGATGGGGGGGAGAGAGAAGAAAGGAGTTTTTTTTTTCTGATGGTCTGATTACCTGCTGTGTAAAAGTGCTTCCTGCCATCATTAAGTGAAATGTCAATAGATTTTAAATAATAACGTCAACAACCTGAGAGTTAATAAACATTTGTTAACTCACCTGAAGTCTTTGCCACAATCCCCCGAGCCTGATATGCGCTCTCTCCTCTGTCATTGAATGCAAGGACAGTCAGCTCATATTCTGTGCCGAGTTCAAGACCTGGTGAGGGTAAAACCATTTTAAAATTATTGTCATGGTAATTACACCTTCTAATCTTTTTAGTACCATATTTACAACACCCACCATATTGTAACCTTTTCATGGTGCATTTTCAGGAAATTATGGAAAAGCCAATGTAATGCGGGGTGGATAAAAAAAATTGCTGTTTGTTTTCCTGACAGATTTTCTAGAATTTTTCCGATTTATATTAAGCAAAAACTTATATGCGAGTAATCACATACTAACAGCACCCCCTGCACGGAAATGTAGCTGACATTAAGGGAGCAAGAATTAAGAGAGGGATGTCATGGATGGCACAGGCGGAGACAACGAACTTCCCAGAGTTGCTCTGGTATCCAATTCATGAGGCTGGGTCAACCCCGGAACCGTATGCAGTCTAAAAATCCCACCTCAACTGGGGATCGAACCATGGACCACCGAGCTAGGAAGCCAGTGCACTAACCAATGCGCTTCCTGACCTCAATCACCTACTATTTATCCTGTCTTTCAATGACCTCTGGGATCTATTATTTATCCTATCCATCAAAGTGATCTATTATTTATCCTACATCTTTCAATGGCCTCTGGGATCTATTATTTATCCTATCCATCAAAGTGATCTATTATTTATCCTACGTCTTTCAATGATCTCTGGAATCTACGTCTTTCAATGATCTCATGGGATCTATTATCCTACGTCTTTCAATATCTGGGATCTATTATTTTCCATCAAAGTGATCTATTATTTATCCTACGTCTTTCAATGATCTCTGGAATCTATTATTTATCCTATCCATCAAAGTGATCTATTATTTATCCTATGTCTTTCAATGACCTCTGGGATCTATTATTTATCCTATCCATCAAAGTGATCTATTATTTATCCTATGTCTTTCAATGACCTCTGGGATCTATTATTTATCCTATCCATCAAAGTGATCTATTATTTATCCTATGTCTTTCAATGACCTCTGGGATCTATTATTTATCCTATCCATCAAAGTGATCTATTATTTATCCTATGTCTTTCAATGACCTCTGGGATCTATTATTTATCCTATCCATCAAAGTGATCTATTATTTATCCTATGTCTTTCAATGACCTCTGGGATCTATTATTTATCCTATCCATCAAAGTGATCTATTATTTATCCTATGTCTTTCAATGACCTCTGGGATCTATTATTTATCCTATCCATCAATCCTATGTCTTTCAATGACCTCTGGGATCTATTATTTATCCTATCCATCAAAGTGATCTATTATTTATCCTATGTCTTTCAATGACCTCTGGGATCTATTATTTATCCTATCCATCAAAGTGATCTATTATTTATCCTATCCATCAAAGTGATCTATTATTTATCCTATCCATCAAAGTGATCTTTTATTTATCCTATCCATCAAAGTGATCTATTATTTATCCTATCCATCAAAGTGATCTATTATTTATCCTATCCATCAAAGTGATCTATTATTTATCCTATGTCTTTCAATGACCTCTGGGATCTATTATTTATCCTATCCATCAAAGTGATCTATTATTTATCCTATCCATCAAAGTGATCTATTATTTATCCTATCCATCAAAGTGATCTATTATTTATCCTATCCATCAAAGTGATCTATTATTTATCCTATCCATCAAAGTGATCTATTATTTATCCTATCCATCAAAGTGATCTATTATTTATCCTATCCATCAGTGATCTATTATTTATCCTATCCATCAAAGTGATCTATTATTTATCCTATCCATCAAAGTGATCATCTGATCAGACAAAGAAACTGGTCACCAGTTTCTGATTAGACGATGAAAATTTAGCAAGCATTTCTCCGCAGAAGAGAAACAAAACAGTTATCATTACTATAGCAGTAACTTAAAAACTGTGCCCCTATTAAGGTCTCAACAAACTCAGAAATTTCTAGAAGAGATTGATCTCTGTACACCTTCTCCATCACAATAAATTACCTTTAATTTTAAATGTTGTTGCTCCAAATGGCCGTACATCAACATACACGTAACCCCTGGCATTTACAGGTTTGTACCTGACCCTAAAAGATTGAGGCAGCCCTCCATCAAAGCCCGACTTCCAGGAAACAGTGATACTATTGGATGTTGCATTGATGAACTCAATTTGGTATGGTGGGTTGGGCTTGCCTGTAGTGAAACAAATTTTCAGTGGGTTAAAAAAAAAAAAATTTAAAAAAAAGCAATAAGTCTTACAAGGACTATCGACAAAAAAAAAACTCCTTACGTTTCAACCACAAGGATTTCTTCAGGGATGACTGAATAAAACAGGAAAGAAAGCAAGAGTATAGTGAAAAAACATGGAAAATAAATATGATACAATCCGTAAATTGACATGGTCTGTTTCGTTGTGGTAATGCATTATTTTCTTGAATTAACTACACTATATATCCTAACGATAACCCATCAAGGGTTGAATGGGATATTTGTTCTTGTTTTTAAAAAAAAAGCAAGATCATCATTTTCCATTTCTTCCTTATGAAGCATATAGCTACCACTGCAACCGGTCCTCTTAGTGGGAAGCCTGCCCCAAGCATTCATAGTGATCTTGCAGTAGGTGGTTTTGTATCTATTTGTTTGACATGATGAGGTTGCCAGCCTCAAGCACAACCTCATATTAGTCGCCTGGTATGACATGCTGAAGGGGGGCAGTAGCCCTATATTCTTTATTTGTCTCATTAGAGACCCCCCCCCGGAAACTATATGTGGCAGTAATGCAAGATGGCTGCTTCCAAAAGCATTCAGAAGCTATCAAGAAAATAAAAGACAGTAAGCTCAGGAAACACTGTGATTACCAAAACCAAAAAGACACTTGCATTAGCCAATGAAAATAAAAAAGACACTTTCAATGGCCAATGAAAACCAAAAAAGACACTTTTATTAGTCAATGAAAACCTAAAAAAAAGACACTTCCACTAACCAATAAGACACTTTCATTAGCTAATGAGAACAAAAAGACACATTCAGTGGCCAATTAAAAACAATAAAAGACACTTTCAATAGCTAATGAGGACAAAAAAACCACTTTTATTAGCCAATAATAACCAAAACGTTTCTTTCATTAGTTGATGAACACCTGATAAGATACAGTGACTACACCTTGAGTTTGTTTAAAAAAAAAAAAAAATGCTCCATATGAAACAAGCTGTATCTCCTAATTCACATAAACCTTACAAGACTCACTAAGACCATTTTACTCATACCGTCAATAAGAAGCTCTGAAAATATTAGCAAAATCCACATTCTTTGTATCTTTTAATAGCTTTTCTAAACAGCACACATTAAAAAAAAAAAAGAAAGAACGAAAGACATGAGTATAACATAAAAATGAAACTCACTCGTTCCAGTCAGTGTTATGCTGTGAGAGTCACTGCCCTTGCTGTTGGTAGCTGTACACACGTAAGCACCGTAATCTTCAACCTCCAAATTCTTGACCATCAGAGTGCTCTCGTAGTTTACAAGTTTTGACTCTTCCGTTGTTATTTTGTATTTACTGCCTGACCGAACTGGATTGTTGTTCTGCGATAACAACAAAATAAAGTGGTGAATATAAACATCATTCCTTGTAGTTCTGGGGGTAAAGGGGGGGAGGAAGCTGTCTCTGAGAAGACAAAGAAAGAATAAGACTACCACTCTCTCAGGCGTGTCACAAAAAGCAACTGACGTCTAATGTCCACTTGTCAGGCAATTCATTTCATATGCTGGCAAAAATACAGAACACAAACAAAATTCTGTAGATTTATTCATCATGCTGAGTGAAAGACAAGATAGGGGTAAAATATATAGAACAACAATTTATGCGATATGCTGATCGAAAACAACTCACACATGCAGGGTCTGGAGAACACGGTGGCCCAATACTGATAGAAATGAAGCAAAAAAGCCAAACTAATTTACCAAACATTATATCCTGACTGTCTGTTTAATGTCATCATATTAGTACAGACGCATCAAAGACTGATAAGACTAAACATGCATCAAAATTTGACAATACAGAACTGAGAGAAACAGCAGGATAAATGTATGTGTAAAGAATGTTGGGTGTTGATAGGGAGAACGATGCAGTGAGGAAACTTGCTGATAGAATTACAAGGCAGTCATTGGTCTGGAATCCCCAGGGTAAGATGGGTGGAAGGAAACTGAAAAACGGCTAGAGAAGAGAAGTGAAGACATAAATGACAGGGATATAGGAAAGACCTTGAAAGGATGGCACGAGACAGGAGGAATGAATCTGTTGAAGGGCTATGCTCCTTGGGGAGCTAAAAGGTAATAAATGAATGATGATAGTGGAGAAAATAGCAGAAGCAATCTTCTAGCATCACAAGGCAGTCTTTGCTCTTAAACCACCAGGACAAAAGAAGCAGAGCAAAACACCAAAACAAATGGGAAAAGAGTATATGACATATAAATTAGAAGCATAAGGGATGTCAAACGCAAAAATTAAGGCGCATACGTGTTGGGAGAAGGAAAATTTGTAAACAACTGATTGAAATTGTGCTTACCAAGAGTTGAAAGGCAAAGAAGAAGACCCCCCCACTCTACAGCTAAAGAATCTAACAAACATGCTACAACTTACTCTTGTCCATGTGATGGTCAAATCTGGAGCACCCTTAGCATTACATTTCAGGCTGACAGTGCTGCCTTTTTCCCCAGCTGACCGACTGATCTCTGGTGACTTGTCAATCACTGGAGCAACTACAATTTAAAGAGGCCAGAAAATAAATATGCAGCAGTAACAAAGCATTTAAAGAACATATGTTAACGGAATCAACTTTTCTACCAATCTATTTTTATCCAGAGCAAAAGTGATTTCAAATGCCTGTGCTTCCTAGTGTTTCTCTGTCGGCAACAATGTTAGCACTTGCAGGAGTATTATATTCCTTCTGATCATCAAGGCTAAAGGAAAAAAGGATCCCTTTACATGCCCATTGAGGCATATTGGGAATAAGGTGTTAGGCCCATATTTTCTTGACCATCGGCACACTAGGGGTGATGTGGTCAGCATCACGCCAGCCGCCTTAACCTTCCCAGAGTTGCTCTGGTACCCTATTGGGGCTGGGTCGACCCAGGAGCCGTTTGCGGCCTAAAAAAATCCCACCTCATCTGGGGATCGAACCACAGACCACTGAGCTAGGAAGCCAGTGCACTAACCACTATGCTACCGCTGCTTCCTAGTGTTTCTCTGTTGGCAACAATGTTAGCACTTGCAGGAGTTTTATATTCCTTCTGATCATCAAGGCTAAGATTACTGGAATTTGGCATCAAATGTAAGACTAACTGGGATGGACGAATGAAAGGATGCGTAAGACGTGTATAAACCTATGCGCAACAGGAACAATTAGCATTCATACCCTTCAACATTTGCTGACAGAGACTGAGCACCTATGGGTTTTCTCTGAGTGCAGTGACGTTGATTCTGATAAATAACAATATATTCCTTCACAATAAATCATTATTACTTTCAGTGTAAAGTAATACATCATCAGTACTTTCAGTGTAAAGTGATACATCATAACTACTTTAAGTGTAATGTGATACATCATAATTACTTTTAGTGTAAAGCAATACAACATCATTACTGTGGTGTCTGCCCATGGACACCACATATTAGATTTATTGAGTTGGAGTCAGTGCTGATAAATGCGGCACTATTTGGAATATTGAAAGTGAGGTGCACCAGAAAAATGATGTATGAATGTTTGGATACTCTTGAAACAGGGGTAATCCTGTCATGATGATTATCTGAGAATATGGATCAATATTTATGAATGGATATGTATGCTACAATGGATACAAATATGTTTATTAAAGAAAATTGAGTTCGTTTATGAAGGAAAACTGTCTTATTTCCTTGTCGTTGATTGGGTCAGTTACAGAGCCCGTATTTATGTTGCTGAATTGTGGGAGAACACACATATTCGTTAGGAGATTTCACCCTAGACGTAATAGAGCAACGAGCAGTAATATATAACAACAGAACGAGCAATCAATTACAAACTAACATAATGAGTATTGATTTCAAGTAAGGACAAGGGGAGCTATTTACCTGAAATAATAATAAATAGAACCAAAAATGTGGAGAGAGTGCCCCACCACAATTACTTTTGGTGTTTTTTTCATACGCCCGCTATTACTCGAGGTGAAATCTCAGGTTAGTATGTCTAGCCTGAGACTGATTTTACGTGAGTATCCCTTTTTTTCTTGTACAGAGACAGGTTGTCCCTCACCATTCAGGCAGATACTCGCTGATTTCGGAGGTACCCATTAGAGCTGGGTCGGCTCAGGAGCCGCCAGTCCCTGGTCGACGACACTCCTTCAAATGTCTCGCCAGGGCTCGAGTTAATCCAGTCTAAATCCCGGTCGACGAAAAATCTTCAAATTTTCTCACTAGGGTTTGATCCTGGGTCACTCGGTCACCAGAGCAGTTTCGTAACCACTACACCAGCGCGGCTCCCGACTGTTGGTGTAAAGTGAAACATCATCACTGCTTTCGGTGTAAAGCAATACATCATCCTTGCTTTCAGTGTAAAGTGATACATCATCATTACTTTTAGTGTAAAGTGATACATCATCATTACCTTCAGTGTAAAGTGATACACCATCATTACTTTTAGTGTAAAGTGATACATCATCATTACCTTCAGTGTAAAGTGATACATCAACATTACTTTCAGCGTGAAGTGATAAATCATCACTACTTTCAGTGTAAAGTGATACATCACCACTGCTTTCAGGGTAAAGTGATACATCACCACTACTTTCAGTGTAAAGTGATACATCATCATTACTTTCAGCGTGAGGTGATACATCATCACTACTTTCAGTGTAAAGTGATACATCATCACTGCTTTCATGGTAAAGTGATACATCACCCCTACTTTCAGTGTAAAGTGACATATTATCACTTCTTTTCGTGTAAAATGATACACATCACTACTTTTGGTGTAAAGTGATACATCACCATTACTTTTAGTGTAACATGATAATCACCATTTCTTTTAGTGAAAAGTGATGCATCACCATTACTTTCAGTGTAAAGTGATATATGACCATTATTTTTAGTGCAAAGTCATACATCACCATTACTTTCAGTGCAAAGTCATACATCACCATTACTTTCAGTGTAAGGTGATACATCAATACTTTTAGTGCAAAGTGATACATCACCATTCCTTTCAGTGCAAAGTGATATATCACCATTCCTTTCAGTGTAAAGTGGTACATCATCATTACTTTGAGTGTAAAATGATACATCATCATTACTTTGAGTGTAAAGTGGTACATCATAATTCCTTTGAGTGTAAAGTGATACACCATCATTACTTTTAGTGTAAATTGATACTTCATCATAACTGTCAGTGTACAGTGATACATCATCATTACTTTAGTGTTAAGTGATACACTATCATTACTTTCAGTGTAAAGTGATACATCATCATTTCTTTAGTGTAAAGTGATACATCATCATTAATTACTTTAGTGCACAGTGATACGCCATCATTACTTTTAGTGTAAAGTGATAAACCATCATTACTTCTAGTGTAAAGTGATACTTCATCATTACTTACAGTGTAAAGTGATATTGTTGAGGATTGTTACTTGGTTTGCAAGCATCTGGGTTTGAGCTCAATTCGGATGGTTGCACCATGGAACACCTTGGTTGAATAAATAAATGACATAGATCGCATGTATCGATACATGACGCGTTAGACATAGTAACGACAGTCTATGTGTGGCCTTGGTGCCGAATGGCAGTGTTTAACATATGTGGCATGGCCACTTATTCAAAGTGTTTAATATATGTGGCATGGCCACTTATCCAAAGTGTTTAATATATGTGGCATGGCCACCTAAATTATAATAGTGTATAACCGTAAATGTAATGCTGGAAAAGCAATAAAGTTAGAATGTGTTAGGACCATTGAGTACGAAGTATAAACGCGAAAATCGTCGAACACGATCGCAATTGAGAATATGTAAGGCTGATAGAGCCTGGCTACGTATGCCAAAAGTGTATTAATATAATAGACATTGGATGTGTGAATCACTATTTTTATATCACTATTAATCAGAAAGGTGATAGTTATACCAAATACGTAATAAAACAGATTTGGTTGCAGACGTTAACGCTATATGGAAAATGGTTACATGACAGACGTACAATGTCTGGAAATATTGAACTCTAGTATATCCTGGAACTGTGATAAGAAGTGTCTTTAATGTGTGATAACTTGTTAAGTATTCATGATGAAACTGAGGACCTGTATTAAATATGTTTAGTCGTCTAAAACCGACTTGTTTCCTGGAATGTTCGACAAGTTCAATGACGTTCTATGACTGTTAATAGTTAACCTTTCAAGGTCCAGTTCAGAACCATAACACTTTAAATACAGGCTGATAATAATAATAAATAAAACACTGCCAGATAATAAGAATACAAAGTTTATTGCAAAAGCACTGAAACGAACATTCTAACAATTACATAAATGAACCTGAAGCTACATCATAAAGATACGTTGAGATGGTAGAAGAGATGAATTCAGAATACTTGAATTGAAGCATAATATCAACCCAATTATCCAAGCCTGGAAAGCCCATAACATATCTGGTGTCAGAAGTGGGATTCATCTCTTCTGTTACCCGATTTTGAACAAATTACTGATCATCTATCAAGTTTCAATAAGTGCGGGAACGTTACGGTTGAAGAAAATCAAGTCCAATACAGTCAAAGTCACAGTGGGAGTTCAAACATAAGGAGAAATTCATTCAAGTCAAATCTGGCAAATCAAATGCGCATGTCAACCTGCTAATGTCAAGGTCAAGTCATTTCTGCATCAAACGGTCAGAAAATTTTAACGCTGGGTCCTGGGGTCAAACTTATCGTTACTTCGGTGAATACTGATCCTGATCCGAACCAGAAATCAGTGTAAAACAGTGGTACATTAACCGTGGGTCCAGATCAACCGTGGAACGCAGTTCGAGAATCGTCACTCGATATCAAAGCTGAACGAATTGTCTTCAATCAACCGGATATCAGCTGTTCACTGTGACGATACAAACAGCTGCTTGCATCTTGGTGCAGTTTTTATTTCTCACAATGGCAGGAGTGGAAATAAGATAAGTTCTTGACTGTATTAAGGCACTTAAATACTTTAGTCCAAATACTTTAGTCCTGTCCATAAAGCTAGCTTTAGTCTTCAGTCAACTCCGCTGTCACTTCACTGTCGTCCTTACTTTTCTATATATCATTATGTGTTTACAATTTATATTTTTTTCGTATATTCGTGGGCGGCTGGTAGGGCTTACTATTACCTGGGAGTTTCTTATGAAAAATTCAGGTAATTGTAACGTCTGTTAGGGTCAGTGTTTGTATTTGCTAACTGAAGGGCTAACGATTAGTTCGTTATAGCAGTCTCGCTTCAGTTTGCAAAACGAACCATTTTTTTTTTCGTGCTTAGCTGTGACGTCACATCGATCATCATTTTTAATTTTCATGACCTAATTTCAGTACTGTGTATAATTTTATACGTTTGTGATCTAAACTCTTGTCTTCTCGTACATTTAATGATGACTTAAATTGTTTATTATTGTAGCGTTATTTTAACATTTTCTTTTTTCTGATTAATATGTCTGAGTCTTCCTTATTTGCTTTACATTTGTTATGTGGTGTCGTATAATTGGACATATCACTTCACTGTATTTCATTTTCTTGTGCCTTCCATTGTCCATTGTCACCTGTGCTCGTCTCTAGTTTACATTGAAGAACATATTTACATTACAGATTAATTGAGTTTATATAGTAGTAGTATATTTAATGATAACTAATATACTAGTGTAAGTTAATTAGAAACCTAAAACCATGTCTACCTTAGAAGATTTTATTAACATTGGTAAAAGTTTAGGTAAATCGGGCACTGAGCTTGAAGAATATGCTAAGTATGAGAAACACTTAGCTCATCTTGAAAGAATTGAACAACGTGAATCTGTTAAACAGGCAGAGAGTTTGAATTAGCCCAAGAAAAGGAACTTAGAAAGGTTGAATTAGCCCAAGAAAAAGAACTTAAAGAGAAAGAAATGTCTTTCAAATTAGAATTGGAACACATGAACTTAGAACAAAAAGATAAAGAAAGAGAACAAAAAAATAAAAGAGATAGAATTAGAAAGAGAACAAAAGGATAAAGAAATGGCTCAAAAGGAGAAAGAAATGGCTCAAATGGAGAAAGAAATGGCTCAGAACGATAAGGAAAAAGAGTTAGATAAAGAGAAAATGGAACTGCGAAGAATGGAACTTCTTCAATTAGATCAAGCTCATAGAAATGCTATGGAGCTTGAAGCATTAAGACTAAATGCAGAAAAAGAAAAAGCTTTAGAATTGGCTAAACTGCAGTCTGATCATTCTAAGCCTTCAGCAGATTCAACTGTATTCTATCCTAAGTTGAAGATGCCTCATTTTGATCAGACTCGCGACTGTGTGGATTCTTTCTTATCTAGGTTCATCATGAAGGTAACAGGTTTGAATGTACCTAAAGAGAGATGGAGTAGTCTCTTAGTTGATTTTTTAACTGGGGACTCGCTCCAATGTTTCATGAATCTGGATGAGAAAAGCAGAAACGATTTTGATGTTGTAAAAGAGGTGCTTCTTAGACGTTTCCAGTTAACTGAATCTGGATTTTGTGATCGTTTTGTGAACGGTGGTTTGGGTTTTAGTAAAGTAAAAGAGTGTAGAAAAATGGTTTAGGAAATATGAATGGATTTGGATATAGACTATTTGTCTTAGTTGAAGGGAGATAAAATGAGTGAAGGAATGCTTTGAGAAAAGGGAGGAAACTCCACATATTACGGTTGCTAGATGAAAGTGTTGAATTTGGGTTAAGCAGATTTAGTGGGTTATCGATTATGGTTGAGAAGATTAGCATGTAATGATTTGGTAGTAAGCTTTAAAGAAGAGAGTATGGTGTTCAGTTAAATCATCAAAGGGAGATAACGTAGAATTAAGTCTCTTGCAGGTTTTAGTGAGTTGAGGAAAAAAAGTACGCACGGGAAAATTGGGATGTGTGAACACATTTTAGGGGTGAACAAAGAAATGTTAGAACTGGGATTAGGCAGTTGAGATTTGAGACGCGCTAGGCGTAGGTAGAGAAAAGGGTTTTCTCCCAAGTGTTAAAGTTAGATTTGGAACGTGCACAGCGAAAGACTGGTGTAGGTAAACGCGCTTAGCGTAGGTGGTCAGCAAGAATGTGCTGTGAGTTAAAGAGTGATAGAAACCGCTCAGTACATTACTTATCATAAATTGGTATACGACAGTATTTTTGTGATAGTATTTATTCTGAGGACAAAATGGTGGTGAAAGGAAAAAGTGTATTTCGGTAAGAAACAAAACCAGGTATGTTGAACATTTTGATCTATTACTAGCATGTATAGCTCAGCAGACAAGGTCAGAGCAAAGAAGAAAAATAGAAGTAGTCTTGGCAAAGTGACAGCCCTGGCGGTAAGGCCAGTTTTCTCTCAATGAGATATACCAAGAGATATATGAAAAACGTAGAAATAAACAATCAGTACAGAAGAGAGAAGAGGTTTCGCCTGAAGAATTAGAGGACATTTTGATAGCTGGAACAAGTAGTAGCAAGAAGACAAAGCAAATGTATGTGAAAAATTGATACTGAGATTGTTTTGAAATTGAAGCTTTTATTATACAAGACTGTCAACCTTGAAGAGGAAGGTTGGGCATACCATTTTTACCCATTTATCAACTTATGTTAGTAAAGTTCGATGTTTGAGATTTTCACTACTGTTTTCGGGTGAATTCGATTGATCAACAGTGGGTATGAGAAAAAGGTAGAGTCAGTCTGAGAGAAGGAAGTTTTTTTTCGTATTTACCTTACAACATACTATCTACTGAAAGGGCAGTGGTCCGAACCTCTAATACTATCCACGGCCACAGTTTCCATACGGCTAAGCCAAGTAAGGATGCTGACTTTGGTGAATTTGTTGCATCTATTAAGCATTTCTTTAGCAGGTGGATTGATTTGTCTGGCATATAACAAATCTTATGAGGGTTTAATGGATCTCATGCTATGGGATAAGGTTCTATCTTCATGTAGTCATGAATTGGAGTCATTCTTACAGGAGAGACACCCAAACTCCATTGAGGAATATGAAAAATTAGGTAGACTGTTCATAACTGCACATCCAAACAAGGATGTCCACAGATCTTCTCCTCGAGATCCTATGCCAGCGTGCTCTGTTCACCACGATCATAGATCTTATGATCACCGACCTTGATCGAAGAGCGTTGACGGACGTTATCGTCCCGATTTTCATCAATCATATAAAGGGTCTTACAACTTCCCTCGTCATCGCTTGCCTTCAAATTTTTACCGTCGAGGTTATCGAGGTTACTCACCTCATGATCATGGGTATCACAATGGCAGAGATCGTGATGATTATCACAGAGATTATCATAGAGACTACAAAGAACAAAGATCATCATATACTAATGATTCCAAGAATGATGATTTCACAGACTTTTATTACGATAAGAAGAAGTCGTTCAACAAAAAGACAAGTCATTTCAGATCTCCTTCGAGAAATAAAGGTAAACATAGGCATGCTAATGCCTGCACTGTCAAAAAGGATGATGATAAAGATGGAACTAATCATGCTAATGCATGTGCTGTCATAGATGTTACCTGTTATATTTGTCAGTCACAACATATACCAGAGAAAAAAAAAATACACTTAGTTGTGGTCACACTATTCCTGCAATGTCTGTGTGTGAGAACTTGGGACGTCTCACACTCCATCAGGGATTTTTGTATGGACAGAAAGTAACAGTTTTGAGGGACAGCAGCTGTACCACGGTCGGAATACGTCACTCGCTTATTGATCCCTCTGCGTTCACAGGTAAATCTGTTAAGTGTGTCACTTTTGGAGGGAATATAGAAAGGTTCCCGGTGGCACGAGTCCATATTGATACACCTTTCTACACAGGCACTGTTTATGCCTGCGGTTTGAGAGCACCTGTGGCTGACATAATTTTGGGGAAAATACCAGGGGTTAAAGATTGCACTCCTGATGAGATTGCAATGTAGGTTGAATCACACCCACTGGTGGTGAATGCTGTTGTAACTAGGGCACAACAGTTAGTTACAGACATGGCTACACCACCTACTCCTGTTATGGATATGATTCTGTCTCAGGGCGTCGTTGCTGAAACACCAGCTGCCTTTGCAGAGAAGCCATGCCACATATGTTAAACACTGCCATTCGGCACCAAGGCCACACATAGACTGTCGTTACTATGTCTAACGCGTCAGTATCGATATATGCGATCTATGTCATTTAGTTATTCAACCAAGGTGTTCCATGGTGCAACCATCCGAATTGAGCTCAAACCCAGATGCTTGCAAACCAAGTAACAATTCTCAACAGATACTTCATCATAACTTTTAGTGTAGAGTGATACATTATCATTACTTCTTTGTAAAGTGATATATCACCATTACTTTTAGTGTAAAGTGATACAGCATCATTATACATCATCATTACTTTTAGTTGAAGTGATACACCATCATTACTTTTAGTGTAAAGTGATACACCATCAGTACTATTAGTGTAAAGTGATATCCCATCATTACTTTTAGGTATATATGGAGTCATCCTTATATGACCACTAGCTATGCACAATGCTACAATATATGTACGTGGAAGTGAACCTATGTCTGTGAGGCTAATTCCCTCTGTAGTGAAACTTGTTGAGAACCCAGCACTGCACACTAAGCTTGGAGAAGTCACTTGAGCCCCAGGCGTAATTCTTTGGCTTTCACTTAATTGACTGCATGCAGAAGGATCTCCCTATGGACCCAGTGATAGGCAGAGGAAGCTGAGAAGTGGTTCTGTGCAGGACGTGACAATGCCTTGGGAGAGCCCAGAACCAGAGTACAGTATTTTAGCTCTGCATAGTTGGAGAGCCCCCCTGGATGGCGGGGAATGCACAGTATGCCAAGCACTTCTTACTCCTAGCTTGGGACTAGATGTGACGATCCTTTACATGCAAGCCAAGCTGGAGAAACTCGAGCTCATGACTTCAACTCAACTTGTTTCGGAATGGCAAAAAAGCCACAGAAAAAGCCTAGATCTACAGTGTAGATAATACCAAGAAGTCTTCAACTTAGTATTGGCTGCTAAAATCACCAAGAGCTAACGCTCAGTGATGGTGGATCAAAGACAAGACAAGACTGGCTGCTAAAGAGCGAGAAGCTCAGCAGCCCTAGTTAAACAACAACAACCTCCCTCTGGAGAATGAGTTTTCAACAATTTCACGCCAAGTCCTCCTATCCTGTGCCATCCCCTTAAGGTTTTTCAGTGTCTTCTTTTTTATCACTTTCATTTCTGTCTCCAGTTCTCTTCTACACGTTTCCCTATACCTCTCTCACCCTGGGGATTCCAGACCAAGAACTGCCTCATCAAGAGGTCTCCTCAATGAATGTCTTTATTTTTCGCCAGCATCTTTTCCTCATCTCCTGTTCCAGAAAACATATCAACATAAAGAATCTAAACAAATAAAAACAATAACAAATGTAAAGGAGAAAATAAAGTAAGAAAGTAATATTTCATCATCACTTTTTACTTCATTCTCTCCTTTGCATTTTTGTGTTGATATTTTTTCTGCCCCGTTTTCTATTTTGACTTGATTATTTATTGCACTTTTTCCAGTGTTACCTATGTTGTTTATTTCTTTTCCTCATCTTTCTTGCATGATTCATCTCATCTACTTTTGCTTTCCTCGTCCATTTTTCCTCATGTTTGAAGTGTCATTTGTCTTTTTCTCTTCACCTGTCTATATCACTCAGCTTTGCCTCCTGTTTGTGACAGTGGCTGACGAAGGTTACACCCCTTCTGTAGTAATGTTATGAAACTGTAAAACTAATGCCATACCTATTTTTTTTTTATAAACTATATCTTTCAGTTTTACAGCAGACCCCTTTATTATTTACTAAATAAATCTGCCTCAATATCATAGACAAAGCACCACTGAAATAGGATTCGTTACACAGAGTATATCTTTTAAAATCCCAACTTACATTTGACTATCAGCTTTGCAGTTTTAGTATCAGGGGACCCTACTCTGTTGTCTGCTGCACATTTGAATGTCCCACTGTCCTCCCTAGTCAAATCGCTGACAGAAAGATAGGATGTATTCCCCTCTAACCTGGCCCTGGTGCGGCTCATGTCAAAGTCTTCCCGGGACCAGGTGACAATGTCAGGCGTGACAGGATTTGCATCAAATTTGCAAGTAAATACAGCAGTTTCTCCTTCATCAACGGCAAGTCTGTTGGTGATGTCTATTATTTCTGCTGAATCTGAAGAAGATACATATGTTCTGAGTACTACAGTATAACATTTTTTTTAAAATTACTGACATAAAATAAAAATGAGGCAAAATTAAGTATACACACTATAATAAATAATTTGTAGAACTGATTCAATACCGTTTTACTGGTTTATATACTTATATATACACACTATAAGAGCCACCATAGCGCAGTGGTTAGTGCACTGCCTTCCCAGCTCGGTGGTCCTGGTTCGATCCCCAGTTGAGGTGGCATTGTTTAGACCACAAACGGCTCTGGGGTCGACCCAACCTTATGAAATGGGTACCAGAGTAACTCTGGAAAGGTTAAAGGCAGCCGGAGTGATGCTGACCACATCACCCCTAGTGTGCCAATGGTCAAGAAAATATGGGCCTAACACCATTACCCAATGTGCCTCAATGGGCGTGTAAGGTGAACCTTTACCTTTTTTTTTTACTATATTTAAAAAAAAACACTGTTAAACACACAATACATTCACAAAGCTAGATAAAATGCAAACAAATAATATTAATAATTCAACTTACAAAAGAATAAAGAAATATTAAGTGTATGATACATTCAGCACGTAACATCGTATATAAGTGTAGAAAAAATAATTCATATCACATGAGATCAGAATAAGGTAATTATTTATTTATTTATGATAATAATAATAATGATATCCCCTTCAGTCCTAACTGACTATGGGAATGTGCCTCTAAGGTGACAGCCCTCCGCTGCTTATTTTCATGGTGTTCCTTTCGACGTTGTCTCCTCTCCTCTGCTTGCCATGAGAGCTTCTTTTCAACCAATCTGAGGTAGCACTGTAGAGAGCATCTCCACTTGGTGTGATCGGCAGCTTCATCCGACCAGGTTGCTGAATTTATGTCCAGTGCCCTCATGTCTCTCTTGCACCATCATTGAACCTCAGCTGTTATTTATTTAACAAAAGGAGCTTTCCCCGCATTACAACATATGGGAGTCAATGGAAATAAAGTCCAACAGAGAAACATGAATTTTCAACTCAGATGTCAAGGCTATCCTATTGCGTGGCTCTGAAACATGGAGGGAAAAAAAATGACAACCAGACAGATAACAGACTTTCATAAATTGATGCTTGTGCAGAACAGAAGGGATTGAGATGGTATGACAAGATCACCAATGTGCAACTGATGGAAACAACCAAATACTAGAGGAACAAGAGGCAAGGAGAACAAGCTGGCATTGGATGAGACGCATGTTGAGAAAACCAGTTGAAAGTATTACAGGGTAGTCCTTGTTCTGGAATCTTACTTACTTACTTACTTAGTCGTTCCTCTTCTACCGTGAGGTGTAGAGGTTTGGATGAGAGAGCGCCAGACTATCCTATCGGCTGTCTTCCTCCTGGCCTGGTTCCATTCTAGTCCTCGATCCTTCAAAGATTGTCTAATGTTGTCCTCCCAGCGGACTCTGGGTCGTCCTCTGGGTCTGGATCCTTGGCTCTTTGTTTCCCATGCTTGTCGTGGTATCCGATCTTCTCCCATTCTGCAGACATGGCCAAACCATCTTAATTGGGACTGTTCTACTTTGGTCTGCAGGGGGTAGGATTTAACTCTTTGACTCCAGACCAACGCTCTGAGCGTTGCAAAATTCAACACGCCGTGCCAGAGCAACGCTCAGAGCGTGGTTTTTAGTTTATCACGAATAAACCCTAAAAATCGTCCGCTTAATGTAGTTCATATATTAAAACTCGTAGAATGACTTCCGCTACTATTTAAACAACTAATTTGACTTTAGTTAATCAGCACATGTGCGTGTTTTGATGTTATTATCACGATTTTTGTGAAGATTCGCGTGTTTACGTTTTTCGTTGTTTTTGCTAGAGAAATATGTCACGCTTTATATTTACATTTTCTAAGTCTCCTAAGCAAATAATTGTGTCAAACTACTTTAAAACATTGCTGACATTGATGATGATTGTTTGGTAGTCACAGTTTGTTGTCAAAATACGGAATATATGCAGAAAAGCTAGACACACTAGATTTAGTTGATGAGTGGGCGTAGTCATATTCTGGCCGATCAAAAAGCAACAAAACTAGACCTACCGTAACATCTAATCACTAGTTCTTGGTAGAAGATGAAGCTAGGGATACTATTAAAACATTAAACAAGAGTAAAAAAGTATTTATATGACGTTATTCTTATTTATTTGTTTGAAAATTACATAATGCACGATTGCATAATTAATTTTTTTCTTACAAAGAACCATGGAAAAACTGGTGCGAATAAGACTAAATGTACTAATTTTGGCCATAAGCATGTATTTTTACTTTGTATATGGATTAACTTGACGTTTGAAGACTAAAAAGAAAGTTTTATTGTCTACGACAGTAATTTGTCTTTGGTAAGCTCGTATTCTACAGTCAAATTTTTAGCGTTTTTCAATTTTACATGCAAAATGATTAAATTATACCGAACATACTTGTGTTAATACTACCACAGACATTATATATTTGAATTCTCTATCCATTTCCCTACAGTTTGGTATATAATAAGTACATGTTCAAAGGAAAATTCACAAACAAATTTAGACTGAAAGATGAACACTTCACTCTATAAAATTCTGCCCACAAAAAAAGTCTGGCACAGCGTGCAAAATAACTCTGGAATGAATGAGTTAAGGCCTTGACGTATCGTCTGGTTGCGTACCATGTCTCTTCTTGTTACTTCAACCACCTTCCTCAGATACCTCATTTCTGAGGTTTGGATCTGGCTTTTATGGGTTGTAGTCATTGCCCATGACTCGCATCCGTATGTCAAGACTGGGACATAGGTGGAGCGGTATACAGCCATCTTCGTTTTCTTACCAACCTCTCTCTTGCTGAGGAATCCTCGATTTATGGCCTGAAAAAGTCTCCCAGCTGCTGCTTTTCGAGTGTCCAACTCTTCTTTGATGCCTCCCTTTCGGTCTATAATAGCTCCGAGGTATTTAAAGTGGTCGACCTGCTCCAGGACCTAATCTCCCAGCTTAATCTGATGTTTTCTTTCTTCTCGTGATATCACCATGGATTTTGTTTTAGAGCTGCTTATGACCATCCCTCTCTTCTCCAGCTCTTCCTTCCAGACTTGCAGGTTGGATTGGAGATGTGCCTCTGATTTAGCAATCAGGGCAACATCATCAGCACATGCCAGCTCCGAAATATAGACCTGTCTCATCTTCCAGTACCCTACTGAATACTTTCTTGTTCTCTCCTTACATGCCTTGATGACATCGTCCATAAGGAGTATGAAGAGGTAAGGTGATAGGATATCACCTTGTCTTACACCAGTGGTGGTCCTGAACTCTTCTGACTTATGGTTTGTTGTCCTCACATAATTTCTGCAAGACTTGTAGAAGCTCTGTATAGCATGAATCAGAGGTGCTGGAATATTCTTCCTTGCCAAACAGTCCCAAAGTTTGCTCCAGGGGACCCTGTCAAACGCCTTTTCCAGATCTATGAAACAAAGATGCATCTCACTCTTATACTCAAGGGCCTTTTCACTCAGCTGTATGAGTGTGAAGATTAGGTCTTGAGTACTTCGGTTTGCTCGGAATCCGCACTGGACCTCATCCAATTGTGGCTCAGCTAGGCGTCGGAGTCTCTGCTCTAGGATTCTAGAGTAGATTTTACCAGGGACACTGAGAAGGGATATGCCTCTATGGTTTCCACACTGTCGATTGTCACCCTTTTTGAAAATTGGTGTTATGATGGCAATCTCCCAATCCTTTGGTATGGTCTTGTTGTACCACGCTGCCTGTAAAACCCTTAAGAGTAATAGGTCGCCTGATGCTCCCATGAACTTAACCATTTCTGGTGTTATACCATCATGCCCTGCTGCTTTGCCCATCTTGATTTTCTCCAGTGCTGCCTTCAGTTCTTCCATCTTTATGTCATCTTCACCATCATTGGTTTTCTCTTCTGTGCTAGTGTTTATCATTTCTGATGCTTCACCATGCTCACCATCCAGGAGTTCTGAGAAATATTCTTTCCATCTTCCCATTACTTCCTTCAGGGCAGTAAGCAATTTGCCTTGCTTGTCCTTTATAAATTTGAGAGGGCATTGTTTTTCCTTCCTCATGTTCTTTAGGGTCTTATAGAACAATTTCTGGTTTTCTTGTGCATCTTTTTCTAGCTTTTCTCCAAATTCTTCCCAGGACTTCTGTTTTGCTGCTAGCACTTTGTTCTTTGCTTCTGTTCTGAGTGTCACATATTCTCTATATTTTTCCATTTGTCCTGTTGTGTTTTTAGCTCCTAAGTATTGTTTCCATGCCATTTTCTTCTCTCTTATTTTCTCTTTGACTTCCTCTGTCCACCAAGGTGTCCTCTTTCTCTTGTTCCCAAGTCGGACTTCACCGCATGCTTCTGCAGCAGCTGTCTTTATGATATCCTTGAATTTAATCCAGAGGGTTTCCAAGTCATCAGGTCTTCTTTTGTGTTGCTCACCGCTGCAGCAATAAGCCCCTGATATCTGGTCTTAATTTCTGGCTCTCTCAACTTGTAGGTCCTAATGCTCATTTCTACTGCTCGTTTACTTGGTTTCTTGCGTGATGTTGGACAGTTCCTAGGCTGAGCAACTCTTTCAGTTGTTCTTTTGATTGTTAGCAGGTAGTGATCACTTCCAATCTCTGGCCCCCTCCAGACTCTAGCATCTCGGACATATTTGAATGAGCTTCTCCGAACAATGGCATAGTCGATCACTGACTTCTCATTCTTTGTTGGTTCACATCTAGTGTATGCATGTATGCGCTTATGGGGGAACTTTGTGTTTGTAATGATCAGATTCTGCTCATTGCAGAATCTAAGGAGTCGCTTTCCATTGTCATTGAGAGTATCTTCTCCATATCTTCCGATAACTCCACCCCATCTAGCATGGTCCTTTCCAACTCTGGCATTAAAATCTCCGAGCATGATAACTTCATCTAGGCAGTCATCCACTGTCCTTTGAAGCAGCTCGAAGAATTCCTCCTTGACCTCTGCTCTCTCATCCTCATTTGGCCCATACACTATGACCAGGTTGACTATGGTTTCTCCTTCTTTTAGTTTAACAACCATAATGCGCTCCGAGACAAAGTTCCATCCCTTGATACTATCTTTTTGATTTTGGGCCACAATGCAACCCACGCCCCCTTTAGCTCTTTCAGACATGGGTACACCACTGTAGAGCAGCGTGTTGCCATCGAGATCCATGACTCCTTGTCCTTTTTTCTTTGTTTCCGTTATAGCCAGGATTTCTAGTTTTGCTTTCCTCATCTCTTCCACCAGCTCCTCTTCCTTCCCATTTATACTTCTTGTGTTCCAAGTTCCAAAAGTCGTAGTCCGTAGTTCGTTCCAGTTCGTCGCCTTTAGAATCAGTCCAGTTTTCTCTCTTGTGTTGCTAGTAATCGTGATTTAAAGCAAACAGGTGATTGGCCTGTTGTGCCTTTGCATGGTGGAGGGGCTGCCTCCTTACGGCCTCCATGCAGGCCACCCTCCTCCTTTTTCATCCGGGCTTGTTCTGGAATCGCCAGGGTAAAAGTAATAAAGGGAGGTTAAAAAACACATGCCTGTGTGGTTCCTGGTGCCCTCTGAGGAGACAAGAAATAAAGAGGACTACTGCTGAGTCAGGCATACTGTAAGAGGTGACTAATAGGAGGTTGAGCATGGAGCTGGTAACCTCATGATGTCAAAGAACTTGCTACAGAAATCACAATACATGAATGATTTGATGAAGGACTCTTTCCAGGGGATCGTGCTGCAGGGCTTAAATGTGACACTGATAATACTTAACACTTTCCCCGTGTAGTTCCTGAGGGTCACTGACATTTGTCCCGTGTAGTTCCTGAGCGTCTCTGACATTTGTTCTGTGTAGTTCCTGAGGGCCTCTGACATTTGTCCCGTGCAGTTCCTGGGGGTCTCTGACATTTGCCCCATGTTGTTCCTGTGGGTTTCTGACATGGGCCCCGTGTAGTTCCTGGGGGTCTCTGACATTTGCCCTGTGTAGTT
Source organism: Oreohelix idahoensis (assembly GCA_024509875.1). Classification (NCBI taxonomy): domain Eukaryota; kingdom Metazoa; phylum Mollusca; class Gastropoda; order Stylommatophora; family Oreohelicidae; genus Oreohelix; species Oreohelix idahoensis. Next base: position 141,176 of record JAMPIV010020381.1, read on the forward strand.
CCTGGGGGTCTCTGACATATTCCCCGTGTAGTTCCTGGGGGTCTCTGACATTTGCCCCGTGTTGTTCCTGGGGGTCTCTGACACTTGCCCCACGTTGTTCCTGGGGGTCTCTGACACTTGCCCTGTGTTGTTCCTGGTGGTTTCTGACATTTGCCCCGTGTTGTTCTTTGGGGTCTCTGACATTTGCCCCATGTAGTTCCTGGGGGGTCTCTGACATTTGCCCAGTGTAGTTCCTGAGGGTCTCTGACATTTGCCCAGTGTAGTTCCTGGGGGTCTCTGACATTTGCCCAGTGTAGTTCCTGGGGGTCTCTGACATTTGCCCAGTGTTGTTCTTTGGGGTCTCTGACATTTGCCCCATGTAGTTCCTGGGGGGTCTCTGACATTTGCCCAGTGTAGTTCCTGGGGGGTCTCTGACATTTGCCCTGTGTTGTTTCTGGGGGTTTCTGACATTTGCCCCGTGTTGTTCTTTGGGGTCTCTGACATTTGCCCCATGTAGTTCCTGGGGGGTCTCTGACATTTGCCCAGTGTAGTTCCTGGGGGTGTCTGACATTTGCCCCATGTAGTTCCTGGGGGTCTCTGACACTTGCCCCATGTTGTTCCTGGGGGTCTCTGACACTTGCTCTGTGTTGTTCCTGGGGGTTTCTGACATTTGCCCCATGTTGTTCTTTGGGGTCTCTGACATTTGCCCCATGTAGTTCCCGGGGGTCTCTGACATTTGCCCAGTGTAGTTCCTGGGGGTCTCTGACATTTGTCCTGTGTAGTTCCTGGGGGTCTCTGACATTTGCCTCGTGTAGTTCCTGGGGGTCTCTGACATTTTCCCCCGTGTAGTTCCTGGGGATCTTTGACATTTGCCCTGTGTAGTTCCTGGGGGGTCTCTGACATTTGTCCCGTGTCATTCCTGGGGGTCTCTGACATTTGCCCTGTGTAGTTCCTGGGGGTCTCTGACATTTGCCCTGTGTTGTTCCTGGGGGTCTCTGACATTTGCCCTGTGTTGTTCCTGGGGGTCTCTGACATTTGCCCTGTGTTGTTCCTGGGGGTCTCTGACATTTGCCCCATGTTGTTCTTTGGGGTCTCTGGCATTTGCCCCATGTAGTTCTTGGGGGTCTCTGACATTTGCCCTGTGTTGTTCCTGGGGGTCTCTGACATTTGCCCCGTGTTGTTCTTTGGGGTCTCTGACATTTGCCCCATGTTGTTCTTTGGGGTCTCTGACATTTGACCCATGTTGTTCCTGAGGGCCTCTGACATTTGCCTCATGTTGTTCCTGGGAGCCTCTGACATTTGCCCCGTGTTGTTCTTTGGGGTCTCTGACATTTGGCCCCATGTAGTTCCTGGGGGTCTCTGTCATTTGCCCCGTGTAGTTCCTGGGGGTCTCTGACATTTGCCCTGTGTAGTTCGTGGGGGTCTCTGACTTTTGCCCTGTGTAGTTCCTGGGGGGTCTCTGACATTTGTCCTGTATAGTTCCTGGGGGTCTCTGACATTTGCACTGTATTGTTCCTGGGAGTCTCTGACATTTGCCCCATGTTGTTCCTGGGGGTCTCTGACATTTGCCCTGTGTTGTTCCTGGGGGTCTCTGACATTTGCCCCATGTAGTTCCTGGGGGTCTCTGACATTTGCCCTGTGTTGTTCCTGAGGGTCTCTGACATTTGCCCCATGTTGTTCTTTGGGGTCTCTGACATTTGCCCCATGTTGTTCTTTGGGGTCTCTGACATTTGACCCATGTTGTTCCTGGGGGCCTCTGACATTTGCCCCATGTTGTTCCTGGGGGCCTCTGACATTTGTCCCGTGTAGTTCCTGGGGGTCTCTGACATTTGCCCCGTGTAGTTCCTGGGGGTCTTTGAAGAGACAAAGAAATAATAGGAATACTTCTTCTTCTTCATTTTAGTTGACTATAGTGTTGTTATACCCTGTTCAACCTGGAAATTGGTTATAATTGGGGTATATAGTGTGTTAATAGTAGGACTACATTTCCCTCCAGAATGTAATAAGAAGCAACCAATACAAGTTTGTGAGGTGGGGCTGGCAACCTCACCATATAAAACAAAACTTCTACACAAACCACAACTGCAGGCAAGGGGAACAGCTACAGTGGTGGCTCCATGCTCCATAAGGAGTAAGAAAATAAAATAAAGAAGAGTACTTACATTTAACATTGACAGAAAAGTTGAAAGTAGCAAATCCCTGGTTATTAGTTCCCTTGATCAAATAGTTTCCCCTGTCTTCTTTCCTGGCATTGGATATGTTCAGGATACCATTGACCAGCTTGTACCGGGAGGGCAGACTGAAAACAACCCCTTCCTTGAACAACTGATAGGTGACATTGGGAGGGTTGGCATAAGCTGTTAGGTTAAGGCTGGTGCCTTCCCCTTTCTTGACATCAATCTTAGCAGGGAGTGTGTCCTCGTCAAATTCTGGTTTAACTGTAGCAGATTGACAAAAACCATATGGTGGTAAAACAATTATTACGTTTTTTTTTTCAAATTAATTGACAAAGAATATGGTAGTAAAACAATTATTATGTTAATTTTTTTCTAATCCTTTCTCACTGATATCTGACAATAAAAAATTTGTAGTTGCTATTCTATGTCCCTAAAATAAAGAACGTGCAACTTTTTTGACACTTTTTCTTTTCCCACTTTCCATCTGCAAGGATGAATATGAATCGATTACCCATGTAATTTATGTTTAGCAAGGCTGTGGAGCCGGAGTTGGGAGTCGTGGAGTCTGTAGTGTTAAACGGAGTATGAGCTGTAGTTGGAGTTGGTTACAAGCTTCCAGCCTCTGACACCTCTCATAATTTTAAAATTGCAGAGAGTAGGTGGAAAAATCACGGTATTTCTCAATAAAAGGATCCCGTTACACACTCATTGAGGCATATTGGGAATATGGTGTTAGGCCCATATTTTCGTGACCATCAGCACACTAGGCGTGATGTGGTGAGCATCACGATGGCCACCTTAATCTTCCCCCAGTTGCTCTGGTACCCAATTCCTGAGGCTGGGTCGACCTCGGAGCTGTTTGCAGTCTAAAAGATCCCACCTCAACTGGGGATCGAACCATGGACCACCAAGCTAGGAAGCCAGTGCACTAACCATTGCGCTACCGTGGCTCCTATTTATCAAGAATCCTGGATTATTTTGTTTAAAAGGAGTTGGAGTCACAATTATTAAATTGCTGGAGTCAAAGAAATTTTTTTCAGACTCCACAACCCTGGATTTCCGTGTTGATTCTGTAAAGAATGTTCTTTAAAATGCTCTTGAAAATGATTTCTCTCATGTAATTCATTTGTCGTTTGGCTTTTTGGCTGGCTTGCAATGGCTAACTGGCATATAGTTCAGCTTCCTTTAAACGATTTTCAAAATGGCGGTGAGCAGCAAGTATATTGTCTGGATGCTAGTAATGTCTGAAGGTCTCTACAGAATAGTGATTTGGGTCTCACTGTGATAACAGTAGCAAAGACATTGCTGATGAAGATGTCACTCAAAGAAGTAAGAAAGTACTAATAACAGTCAGGCAGGACAGATGAGAAGATCGGTCAGCAGTGTCATGCTGTTACAGATGCTGGCATGCTGATACTTCACATTGCAATTACGTCTGTAATTACTCCAAATTACTACTCAGGAAATTACCAAACTCAAAGAAGCACAAATAATATTAATTCCTCCCATGTAAATGCCTTAATCAGGCATATTAGCCTTAACTCATTCTAACCCAGGCATTTTTTCAGTTTTATTCAGGACCAATATGCAGACATTTTTTTTCTACAAGTTATGTTTTAAAAACAGGCAGTAGACACATATATTAATTTAGTAGATATATGTATTATGCATCAAACTTTAGGAAATTGGCTGCAGAATGTTGTGAAATATTGTTGAGTTCTTATGTGATGTTATTATTGTTTGTTATATCGTGTGAAGTGTAGAAACAATAAAAAAATAAAAAATGAATAAAAATTATGCACATACACGTAAATATTTCAGCTGTACTTAATCCCTTGGTAGTAAAACACCAGGAATTGAAACGTATATCCAGTTGATAACTAATTCAAGAAGTTTGATAAACAACAAATGAAAATTGTAATTTATATACATTTTTGTGTGAAGTCACATATTGCTGAACTGGAATCTCACTTACACATTTCTATCCCATGCTAATTAATTAATTTGTTCAACGTCCTTATCGGAATCGAAAATAGGTTATTATCGCTACCGATATCGCTAAAATTCATTTCGAAATTATATACTGAGGTTGATTCGTCGTTAATAGTTTATGAGTGCTATGTATGTGACTACACAATGTGTGAACAAATAATCCTATGACGTCATTTATTGATAAAAGTATGCAAAAACTAAGCACCAATATAATTATTTTGCTACCAGTTCAAAATATGATGTCACAGGAAGTGTTTACAGGATATGAACATTCTATGGCCACTGATTTTCTAATTTTTTTTTCAATTTTGGAATCTTAAAAAGGAGGCGTAATACGCGTCCTGCGGCTAGATCCAAAGCAACTCTAGCAATGAATATAAAGCACACAATTATAACTTCATAAATTCTGTTTTTCGCTCACAAACGTTCACACACATGTGCCGGAAGCGACATATATCACCTTGGCACGCCATACGCCCTGGGTATAACAATTGGCCTATCTGGCGCACCATACGCCTGTTTGGGCAGAATGAGTTAATCTTCCATGTTAGCAACAACAACAACATTTTTTTATTATTAAAAAGACAACAATAAAGCAAAGGCCCACAGTTATTGTGAATATCCCTGTATCCATAAGTCTGTACACCTGTCTGTATGTTATAATCTTACGATCTTTTTCCTGCTACATAAGATCAGTAATTGTTAGAAATCACATATGGCAGTAAGGAACTGGGCAGCACACAAATTAAGGGGGAGTCATTATCTTTACCCCTCAGTTCGCCAAGAAGCATAGGCGTTTAACAAATTCATCAGTCAGTAAAGTCAAATCAAGTAATAAAAATGAGTATGGAGTCAATTTTATAAGTGAATGATACACCCGAAACATGGATCAACTCAGCGTCTATTTAAAAAAACACAAAAAAAAAAAATTTTCCTCGTTTTTTAGGGCGCATGTCCAAAAACAAAAGACCTTTAGGTCTGATAACATTGACGTTGTCTACCTGTGACAGCCGCCAGCTGGAATGCCCTGGTTTTTTTTTTTTTTTTTTTAGTGTATTCTTCAATTGTAAAACTGACTACAAAAATTGTTATTACTATTTTACTTTACTGCGCTGGTGTAATGGTTACCACACTGCGCTGGCGATCGGGTGATCCAGGTTCAAGCCCGTGCAAGGACATTTGAAGTAGTGTCGTCGACAGGGATTTGGACTGGATTAATTCGAGCCCTGGCAAGGACTTCTGAAGTAGTGTCGTCGACCAGGGACTGAAATAACCTGAACGGCTCGTGAGCCGACCCAGCCCTAATGGGTACTCTCCGAAAACAGCGAGTATCTGCCTGAATGACGAGAGGACACTTGTCATCGTACAGGTAAAATAGGATACTCACGTAAAATCAGTCTCAGGTTAGACATTCTAACCTAAGATTTCGCTTCGAGTAATAGCAGGCGTCCGTTTTTAAAAAAAAAGATTTTTTTTATTTTCCAGCAACCTCTTCTTAATCCATTTTCATTTCTGTCTCCAGTTCTCTAATCCACGTGTTTTTGGGTTTCCTCTACCTCTCTTGTAAGAATGCCAGAACAATGACTTTACCTATCTCTTCATTTGTAAGACCCTGTGTCTCTCTAAGTGCCAGTGTAACAAGAGTTGAGAAGAAGATGCTGGCGATGGATAGGACACACACTGAGGAAACCTGTTGATAGCATTACAAGGCAGTCCTTGTTCTGGAATCCACAGGGAAAGAGAGGCAGAGGTAGACCAAAAAAACACATGGAGAAGAGAACTGGATACAGAGGTGAAAATGATGAGGAAAACATGGAAAGAACTTGAGCGGATGGCATGTGACAGGAGGACTTGGCATGTGTTTGTTGAAGGCCTATGCTCCTCGGGGAGCTAAAGGGTATTGTTGTTGTTGTGTGTCTCTCCTACTTTTTCTATGACTGATTTACAAATATGACTGCTTATTTTTTTTGTATCTCTACATTATGAAGATGTCTCTCCTAATTTCGGCCGGCGTGATGCTGACCATATCACCCCTTGTGTGTCGATGGTCAAGAAAAATATGGGCCTAACACCATATTCCCAATATGCCTCAATGGGCGTGTAACAGGATTCTCTCCTAATTTATCTCACTATTTATGTGAATCTCAGTCTCTCCTAATTTATCTCATTATTTATGTGAATCTCAGTCTCTCCTAATTTATCTCATTATTTACATGAATCCCAGTCTCTCCTAATTTATCTCATTATTTGTGTGAATCTGTCTCTCCTAATTTATCTCCATATTTGTGCGAATCTCAGTCTCTCCTAATTTACTTCCTTATTTACAAGAATCTCAGTCTCTCCTAATTTATCTCCGTATTTGTGTGAATCTCAGTCTCTCCTAATTTACTTCCTTATTTACATGAATCTCAGTCTCTCCTAATTTATCTTCGTATTTGTGTGAATCTCAGTCTCTCCTAATTTACTTCCTTATTTACATGAATCTCAGTCTCTCCTAATTTATCTCATTTTTTATGTGAATCTCAGTGTTATAATCTAGCAATATTTGTGTGCTTGCTTACCCATGCCTGTGTGTTTCTCCTTCTGTTTTTTTTTTTTCTATCAACCTCTTTAGGTTACCCTTATCTCTCCCTCTGTATCTCAATGAGTCACCCTTTTCCTCTCTTTAACTCTAGGGAACAACATTTTTCAGTACATTTTTTAACTTACATAACACATCCAAAGTCACTGCATCATTAACACTCTGATCAAGCAACCTGTTTGTTGCCCGGCAACCGTAAACAGCATTATGATCCCTGGATGTTGGAGTAAATCTCAGACGATTGGTTGTGTTCTTTCCCCCGTATTCTGCATCAACTGAACCTAGGTCAACACCTGTTGTGCGACGTCCATTTCTGACCCACAAAATCTCAGCTGCAGGATTGCTCGATGAGCACATGCATGTAAGATCCATCTGTTGACCAGCCTTAGCTTGGGAAGGACTGACTGTAATGATGACCTGAGAGGGGGGAACTGTGAAGAGTGGATAGTAACAGTTAAACCAGCATACAAAGATACCTGATGGTACGAGGTAAAGAAACACCTAATATTGTCTATGTGAGGGGAGAAATAGCATTTAATATTTATTTGAGAGAAATGACATGTATGGTGATCTATGTGATGGAAAAATGATGTATAATATTTATATGAGAGAAATGACATGTACAGTGATTTATGTGATGGAAAAATGATGTATAATATTTATATGAGAGAAATGATGTACGGTGATCTATGTGAGGAAAAATGATGTTTAATATTTGTATGAGAGAAATGACATCTATGGTGATCTATGTGAGGGGAAAATGATGTCTAACGTTTATGTGAGAGAAATGACATCTAATGCTATCAACATAATGGGAAAAAATGATGTCTAATACATATGTGTGAGAAATGACATCTAATTCCATCAACATAATGGGAAAAAAATGATGTCATACATATGTGAGAGAAATGACATCTAAGGTCATCTTTTGTCTCTTCAGAGAACCCCCCCCCCCATTCCCCCAGGAACTATATGGTGCCCTGTCTCCTGTACTGTTTATCAATTCTGTTGTTGACTTATTTCCATACAATGATGTCAAACTGTCTGGTATCATCACTCTTTGTGTCCTCTATCTCTTTTCTCATCAATCTTTCCTGTTGTCATGATATACTCCAGTTTTCATAATCTTTCCTGTTGTCATGATATACTTCAGTTTTCATAATCTTTCCTGTTGTCGTGATATACTCCAGTTTATGTAATCTTTCCAGCTGTCATGATATACTCCAGTATTCTTAATCTTTCCTGTTATCATGATATACTCCAGTTTTCATAATCTTTCCTGTTGTCATGATATACTCCAGTTTATGTAATCTTTCCAGCTGTCATGATATACTCCAGTTTTCATAATCTTTCCTGTTGTCATGATATACTTCAGTTTTCATAATCTTTCCTGTTGTCGTGATATACTCCAGTTTATGTAATCTTTCCAGCTGTCATGATATACTCCAGTATTCTTAATCTTTCCTGTTATCATGATATACTCCAGTTTTCATAATCTTTCCTGTTGTCATGATATACTCGTTTTCATAATCTTTCCTGTTGTCATGATATACTCCAGTTTTCATAATCTTTCCTGTTGTCATGATATACTCCAATTTTCATAATCTTTTCTGTTGTTGTGAAATACTCCAGTCTTCATAATCTTTCCTGTTGTCATGATATACTCCAGTTTTCATAATCTTTCCTGATGTCACGATATACTCCAGTTTTCATAATCTTTCCTGTTGTCATGATATACTCCAGTTTTCAAAATCTTTCCTGTTGTTGTGAAATACTACAGTCTTCATAATCTTTCCTGTTGTCATGATATACTCCAGTTTTCATAATCTTTCCTGTTGTTGTGAAATACTCCAGTCTTCATAATCTTTCCTGTTGTCATGATATACTCCAGTTTTCATAATCTTTTCTGTTGTCACGATATACTCCAGTTTTCATAATCTTTCCTGTTGTCATGATATACTCCAGTTTTCATAATCTTTCCTGTTGTCATGATATACTTCAGTTTTTATAATCTTTCCTGTTGTCATGATATACTCCAGTTTTCATAATATTTCCTGTTGTCATGATATACTCCAGTTTTCATAATCTTTCCTGTTGTCATGATATACTCCAGTTTTCATAATCTTTCCTGTTGTCATGATTTACTTCAGTTTTCATAATCTTTCCTGTTGTCATGATATACTCGTTTTCATAATCTTTCCTGTTGTCATGATATACTCCAGTTTTCATAATCTTTCCTGTTGTCATGATATACTCCAATTTTCGTGTTCCCATAACATGCCTAAAGAAAGTAGACTGCATCCTTGTAATGTGAATAATGGAGCTTACCTGGCGCATGGGCTTTTTTCAGGACATCCTCATTACTCTTTTACAACTGTTCATGGTATTCTTAACACTTTGATTACCACGAGCGCCTATTGGTGACAAGCCTTATGTTCCGTAGAATAACAATGTCGCCTTTTGCGCGCGTAAGGATAGTATCACCATAAAATGTTATCACGCCAACTGTCTGAACATAACGCATATCAAGGGAAGTAACTCAGTTTTATTGAGAAATGGTCAATGGAGGATGGAAAATTTTTTCACGTGTTTTCATTAATCTTTAGGTCAAAATTTCTTTAAAAATGAGTGAAACTAGTGAATGTTGCAATGATTTGGATTCTGGCTTTCAGCTGACCTTTGAAAGTGACAACAGTTAGTCTAGTTTTGATGCAGGGCAGCCTGAAATTACCGAAACAGACAGCAACAACCCTAGTTCCAGCATTCGTGAAGCTGTCAGAGGTGTTGATATAGATTTTCAGGGCCATAGCGAGAATTAGGGGCATAGAAAAAGACCTGCTACTAGGAGGGGGTGTGGCAGAGAAGCAGCTGATTAGTTTCAGTGGTACTTGTATGGCTTTGATGACCCCTATGTGAGCGTTATGATTAGGGTTAGACTGTTACAGACAGTAGAAGAGGGTTTCCTGTAATTTTGAGAAAAACAAAACATAACATGAAGCGTGGCCGTTCATCTGTTTTTGCTGGGTCGGGAAACATGGTTGCTTGTTCGTGGCATTATAAACTTTGTTCAGTACACAATGTTACTGACAGCAGTATGAAGACAATTGACAGTGACCAAGATGCATTGTTTGTAATTCTGCTGGATTGAGAGTCCAGAAAGGATTATTTTGTATTGGATGTGAAAAACCACTCTGCGTTGTGCCCTGCTTTTCATTTTTTTTAATAAGTGTGAGGACAATGCTGCCGCCAGGAAGGAAATAGGCACCCAAGGCCAGAGAAAAAAGTAACAGTAATTGCATCTGTGAATATTTTATGTTAGACTATCACACCCAGCTAAAGCAAATTGATAAGTATGTATTTTTTCATTTCTCTTTGCATGAAATCATGTCAGTACCTCATGAATATTTCTATTTTGCCATTACAGACTCTGGAAAATTTGTGTCCATTTCAAATAGCTTTTTAACCCCAATATCATTTTAAGAGCATATTATACTTGCTTTTTTTAGAAAGAATATACAATAATATTATATCTTGGAAAGTCTTATGACTTTTGAGTTGATTATAATATTTTTTATACATTTTTCAATAGTGCATGCCAATATTTGTCTATTGCCTCCTTAATACTCAAAATGGCTGTCATGATCACATGACCTGAACACAAAACTAGGTCACCACGCGACACCTTATCCACTTTCCATATCATCCTGAAAGTTTCATGTCAATCTGTTGACTCATTCAGTCTCAGTGGTTTTTTAAATTTCATCACCCCAAATGGGAAATTATTCCTAAAAACCCTTGGTACTCGAAGGTAATTGCTACTGAGAAGCCTTGGTACTCAAAATGTTAAACATTCCTCTGTAAAAACCACATATCTGTGTGGTCATTACCACATCTGTGTGTGGTCACTACCACATCTCTGTGCGGTCATTACCATTTTTTTTTTTTTTTTTTTTTTTTTTTTTTTTTTTTTTTTTTTTTTTTTTTTTTTTTACATCTGTGTGTGGGCACTACCACATCTGTGTGTGGGCACATTACCATCTCTGTGTGGTCATCATACATAAAATGTGCATGTGTGGGTCATTACCTTGTGAACAAACTTCCTCTGTTGTGGTGGCTCTCTGCTCCCTAGGCAACACATAGGAAAATGATAATGAAGATGATGGTTAAATATTAAACATTATTCTACCACTAACAATTTACTGAAAGTCGCACGCTGGCCTCCAGCGGTGTTGTTGTTGCTCTGTTACTGGCCTTGCATTTGTACATGGCTCCATTATCATCGGGCTTGACAATAATAGCGATCTCAGACGAGGCAACATTACCAATAGACTTGTAAACAGCCTCTCTGATCAGAGTGTCCCCTGAGAGAAAAACAAGAGGTTAAAATAACATTTTTTAACTCTGATAAAAATGTTGCATAATAACCACATTTAAACCCCAGATAATGGGACCGAAGACGCAGGAAGTGATAAATGCAGTCAGCGACCCATAGCTTGACTGCTTGCGTCAGGGTCAGCGAACCAGAGCCGATCAAGACCCTACTCCACCTCCAAGTGGTGGTCCTGGAAACAGGCTGCATCACTGCAGTCTGACTGAGAGAGCAGGGATCGAAGAGGGAAGGCTAACCCGATCTCAAAAATGCCATGCTGAAAAAGGATGTGTCGGGCTGAAAGGCGCAAATATCGCAGCTGTGCTGTAAACAGCGACACAACGTAACAAACGTCCTTTTCAGGACGAACGCAGAAGAAAACCCCGGATAATACGAGGGGCGTTCAGAAAGTAATGCACCACATCGTTTTTCTCAGCTAATAATGAAGATAGAAGCATGAAATTTTGTACACTTCAAATATGGCATGTGCCAATTGTGCACACCAAATTGCACTGCAACCGGCCAAATAATACGGCTGCTCTAAACCGTTGAAATGGAGCGTGTTAGCAACTTGCGTTATAATCAGTGAATTGTGATAGAATTTCTCGTTGCAGAGAAGGAAACTGTTGTGAACATTCACAAGCGTCTATGTGATGTGTATGAAAGTTTTGCAGTCGACAGGAGTACAGTCAGTCGCTGGGTTCAGAGAATCAAAGAATCAGGAAGTGGAGTGTAAGTCACAACAACAGACAGATAAACAATTTAATTTAATCCACTACTCTTGACAACACTGTGACACTCACATACATATAACACTCTACAAAGATATCTTAAAAGAGTCACTGATAAACTTTCGAATAACAATATGTATTCATTACTGGCATGAATGAATATGTGTCCTGATTCAACTACAAGGGAACCAGGAAGCACAATCAATTTAAATTACAAGTTATGTACAGAATGTATTTAATATGAATATTGTAGTGACATATATTATTACAAATGTTCTATGTGTGTCAGTTGTGTAGTAGTAAAATGAGGTAATACTGGTTTTGTTTTGTTCAAGCTCTGTTGGTATTTGTCATCATGACTTCAATAGTTTGTCTTTAGGGACCAGTATTGGAGATGTTCACAGTTCCTGATTTTAAGACAAGTAAATTCCCCTCTTAATGTTAATTTTAAAAAGTCAGTTCAAGATGAGGGGACATAATGTTGAGCTCAGCTGGCCAATTCGCTTATCTGGCGTGATGGCGGCAGGAAAGGACTCCTCTGCTCGAATTCTCCTCTGGGTTCAGGAGACACCTCACTGATAGCTAAAAAGACCAAGGAGTATGCTGTCCGACTCAGGATTCAGCAAAGCTCTGACTAGGTGCTGCTCAGTACCATCAAGACCACTGTCCCACAATTCATACGAATAACACAGATACGTTGATTAGCAATGAATTCTGGCACAAACTGGCACAAATTTCCATCTGCCTATGTTCCAGGCTTTTATTGAGCAAAATATATGCTGGCTTCAACGCACTGATGCTTTATCAAGCTATTTTAAACAAGTGGTTTCGAACTAACGCTCCCAAGTGTGTATATCAGCGAGTCTGACCAATGAGCCCCGTTTCGACAAGTGTTTGAAAAAATGTTACCTTTTCCCGTTTCCCCTAACAACCAAGATAGTATTTATAGCCCGACCAATCGTGGTTAGGCTTTCATTTGTTGCGCTCCAATCAATTTGGAGTTTACATGGTAGGCTATTTCTGTAACGTAAATTTTTTTCAAACACGTTAAAAAAAAATCTTATGAGCAGAAATGATTTTATGCTGTCAGGCACCCCCAATATTTTATTTTGGGTATAATTTATTAATTCCTGGACTATTTGCGTAACGTTTTACATATTATTTGTCAGCAAGCCCTAAGGAACCCAAAAATACAAATTTAAAGGAGCTACGTGGCTGCGTTCAAAATATGCAATTTCTTCTACCTCCTGTTTCGAAGATGTTCTGTCTGGGTACTGTTATGTTTTCAACCGTAAACCCATCTAATGTTATCTTTTCTAATAAGAGTCTGTTATGATTTATAAACCTAACTCTGGGAAAGGGTAGTGTATTTTATCACTGTCCGTCTGAAAAAAAATTAGTGCATGTAGACTTACACGCGTGATGGCAGCATTTGCGTATCGCGCGAAGCGTGTTTAGTGTTCGGCTTTCTGCCTCTCCCTTCTCGCTATCCTTTTGTCCATCTGTTCGTTCGTTTTGGTAACGTAATATAATTAATGTTAGGATTAATTTAGGTCATTACGCAGGGCCTCTCAATGCTTTTCCAAGAAATACAGCACACGTTTCATTGAAGAAAGCGGGTAATAATACAGTAAGCTTTTATATCAACGTGAAAGCGTTACAATTTGCAGACGAAGCAGAAAACAAGGGGGATTTCGAGTACATTCCTTGTGACAGCACTGTCATTTTACCATTGCTCTTCTCTTTATTAATTTTATTTGTTAGGCTTCATATTTACCTAATAATTTATATATGTGGATTAGAATATTTCATGACACCTCCCCTCTTAAAACAGACATTATATGTCAGTCCTTTATTCTATATACACATAGAGAAATTTATTATTATTTCTGGGGTTTACGGTGATTCTCATCACACGGATGGCGGCTTAAAAAATCCGCTCCCAGATTGGTTTTTCCAGATATATATTCAATGCTAAAATTATATGGAGCCAGAAGCAAAGACCATCGGAGTAACCTAGAGTTCTCATGCTTAGCCTGTGCTAAAAAACGATAAAGGTTTGTGGTCAGTTTGCAACTTAAATGCCTTCCCATATAGATAAATATTGAATTTCTTTATTGCCCATATTACTGCAAGACATTCTTTTTCGCTAGTTGAGTAGTTGATTTCAGCTTTATTCAACTTTCTGCTAGCATATGCCACTGGGCTTAATTCCCCATCCAATGCATCTGATTTCTGTAGTAGAGTTGCACCTAACCCAATATTACTTGCATCCGTCCTTACTATGAATTCTTGACTTAAGTCAGGTAATTTCAAAATGGGTTTACTTGTGAGCTTTTCCTTCAATTCTTGGTAAGTCATTTCACATTGTGGTGTCCATGTAATGCGATCTGGAAGTCCTTTACGTGTCAATCCGTTAAAGGTGCACATATGGAATTAAAGTTTTTGATATACTTCTGGTAGAAACCACATAATGAGACAAAGGATCTCACGTCCTTCTTGGTTTGTGGTCTCGGGGCTTTCTGTAGTTTCTCTAAGTTCTTTGGGTCAGGGGTCATGTTTCCCTGATAAACTGTGTGTCCCAAAAATTCCAATTCTTTACATCCAACGCAACATTTGGTTGGTCGGGCTGTTAAATTTGCCTCCCTAAGTCGATCAAACAGCATGTTCAGAGAGTCAATGTGTTCCTCAAATGTTTCTGTTGCTATAAGGATATCATCCATAAAATTTGTTATACAGGGATTATTCAGAGGATCCAATAATTTTCTCATCATTCTAGAGAAGACACTAGGCGCATTCTTCAATCCAAATGGCAATCTATTAAACTCATAGTGTCCTTCTGAGGTACTAAAAGCTAGGTATGGTCTAACCTCAGGCTTTACTGGAATCTGATAGTATCCTTTACTCAGATCCACTTTTGAGAAATATTTAGCTTTATTTAGCCTGGCAAACAGCTGATTTGTATCCGGCAATGGATCCACCTGTCCTTCTGTAATAGCATTCAGTCTCCTGTAATCTATACAGAGTCTATGTTCTCCAGAGGGCTTCCTTAAGAGTACAACACCGGAACTATACGAAGACTCACTGTGCGAAATAATTCCTTCCTTCAACAGATAGTCTATCTCTTCCTTCAAAGCTTTTTCCTTAGCAAACGGAATCGAATATGGTTTCATACAGACAGGTGTGGAGTCTATGAGTTTCATATCATATTCCAATAGGTTTGTATGCCCTGGTCGGTCTGTTAACACCTCTGCATGATTATTTAGAACCTGTTGCACTCTCTCTTTCTGAGTTTTCGTTAAATGTGTACTGATTTTCACCTGTGCTGCTGTCTCACAGGGGTGTAATGGATATTCAAATGATGAAAGTGGTTCCTTTTTCATCTCCATGGCGATGGACAAGGTCAACAAGTGTGTCTCTTCCTGATGTTCTCTTTCCAAATATTTCTTCAGGAGATTCACATGATAGATTTTTTCTTTCCCCTTCTTATCTATCTTATAATTTGTTCTAGACACCTTCTCTAGAACTGTATATGGACCCTGCCATCCAATTTGTAACTTATTCTGACTCCCAGGCAAAAGAAGCAGTACTTTCTCTCCCACAGCCAAATTTCTGTCTTTCGCCTTCCTGTTATAATAGGCAGCATGTTTCTTCCTGGCTTGTTTCAAATTTTCATTGGCAAGTTTCCAGCCAGTTTTTTAACCGAGTGGTCAGCTCATTCACATATTGGTATGAAGATGTAATGTTTTCCTCTGCCTTTTCATCAGTCCACGTTCTTAACAAAGCTACATATGGACCTTTAATTGTGTGGACCTATTTGTCCATGCACCGGTATGGTCTCTTCCACTCGAAGCTTTATAGTGATGATTTTTCCTCCCAGAATTATCATTCACAAAACGACCGCTACCAATTTTTCTTTTGGGGCTTTCTCCCCTCTTAAAATTCTTGATGAGAGATTTCCTCTCTACATCTTCTTCCTCCAGTTTGTTTAAGTCCGATTGAGGGATTTTCGGCTTATCCTGGGGTAAGACATCTTTTTGCACTCTCCGCATAGTGGCCATTGTAAAACAGTTAAGTGAAGCTTGTCCGTGAAAAGGGGCTTCCCATTCCATTTGGTCCACTTTATCAAAATCTTTTTTCTTTTTATTATCAGGCCTAATTTTGCCCGGGGCGTGTCCAGGTCCTGATCCATGTTCCCACTTGTGGGTGTTCCCTCATGTGCTATGCTACACCTTTCTACAAAATTCTCAATGTCCCATCTTGCTTTGGGCCAATAATAATTGTGAGCCACCTTTTGAATGATGGTACCTATCTTCTCATGGTCCCCATCTGGTTTCACATGTAGGCTCCTTATTAATTCTGTCCTGTATCTTTTTGGAAGAACCAGCTGTCCGTGACCATTGGATCTAGCTCCAGTCTTCCTATACATCAACTTGTTTTTCATGTAAAAATCTCCCTTGCCTGGAGTTGTATGACAAGTTGACAATTTTCTGAAACAAGGCTTGAGTGTTTTATCCCCAGCCTGTGCCTTCCTCATCTCTTCTGGAGTGGTATCTAACATAATATCCTCCTCCTGTCTTGAGGTCGACCTGACCTGAAGGGTTGCCATATACACAGGTTTCCTCTGCAACGGTCAGTGTCATGATTGTCCATCTGACAATTCTTACACCACCTTTTTCCTTGGTTGAAAGATTTTCTTTCATTATATTTCCTTTCATCGAATTGTGGGAATTTATTTTTATTGTCATACCGTGGCCTATCAAATTGGTGCTTACCTTTATTTTGATCCCTAGGATCAAATTTATTAAAGTTCTGTGGTGCCCTAAAGTTATCCACCTGTTTCTTTTTATTACCTGTTACCTCTGCTTGAGCTGCTTGATACCTTTCAGCAACATTTAGCAACTCACCCAGCCTCTCTGCACCTTGTTCCATGAGAAACTTTCTCAGGTCTGGAGCCATGGACTCTCTTAGTTGCTCTATAAGGACCATTTCCTTAAGATCTTGGGTTTTCCCCAGAGAAGTCCATTTCTCCAAGTATGTCTCGATTCGTGCAGAGAACTGGTGATAGGTTTCACCTGACAGTAGTTTAGCATTCCTAAATTTTTTCCTGTAAAACTCTGCATTCTTTTCATACCTTAACAAAAGAGCCTGCTTTAGCATGTCATAATTTTCCTGATCACCTCTGCTCATTTTTGCAAAAACTTCATAAGCTGCCCCACGAAGTCCCTGAGATAACTTTAAGCTCCACCTTTCTCTCTCTAACCCATACGTGGTAGCTAATAGTTCGTACCTATTTATATAGCTCTCAATATCATCGTCTTTCTCAACAAAATGATCTAAATGAAAGTTCATAGCTGAGGTTGAGGCTCCCTGAGTAACCGTAGCATCAGAGGCAAAGGGACTGGCACCATTTTCAGGAGCATGGCCTTGAAACTCAAACTCCCTTAGTCGTAACTCATGTTCCCTTTGTAATCTCTTCTCCTCCTTTTCTGCTTCCCTCTCTGCAGCTAATCTCTTCTCTTCTCTTTCTGCAGCTAATTTCTTCTCTTCTCTTTCTGCAGCTAATTTCTTCTCTTCTCTTTCTGCAGCTAATTTCTTCTCTTCTCTTTCTGCAGCTAATTTCCTCTCCTCTCTCTCTGCAGCCAACTTCTTCTCTTCCCTTTCTGCAGCCTGTCTTCCCTCCTCGGCTTCCAATGCTTTAGCCTCTCTGTCAGCCCCAATCCGCAACCTCCCAGTCCCAGCCTCAGCTTCAAATTGTAACTTCTTAATTTCCCTTTCAGCCTCTAACCTTCTTTCGGCTTCTTTTTCTAATCTTCTTTCTTCGCGTTCAATAAATTTGTCACATTCCGTTGTGACATAGGCAACCATAACTTGCCCATCTAATCCTAACTCTTTTGCAGTCTGAACCGCAGCAGATCGAAATTTGGCCAGGTCCGCCATTGTCTATCAGGTAAATTTTTATAATGTCTACCCAACAATTCAATTTCTAACTATATATCTAATGGACAACACAGGCACCGTGAGCTCAACCTTATTTAATTCCACCCAAGGATACCTTTTAATTCTTATATTCCCTGAAGTGAATTACCCCCAATATTTTTAATAGTTAAAGATTCAAAATCCCAAGAGCGAGCCCCCAATATATGTGGTGAAGTGGGATGTTATAAATACTTATAGGGAACTTAGTGTACTGACTGAGATCAGCTGTGAAGGTATCTATATCTATTAAGAGTAGTGTATTATAGATAACCTTACTTGCTACCACATATCTATATATCTCAGTCAGAATTATTCTGGAATAGTGTGATGCTACGTTATGTGTCTAGGGTATGAGTATGGTGAAGTGTAAGTCACAACAACAGACAGATAAACAATTTAATTTAATCCACTACTCTTGACAACACTGTGACACTCACATACATATAACACTCTACAAAGATATCTTAAAAGAGTCACTGATAAACTTTCAAATAACAATATGTATTCATTACTGGCATGAATGAATATGTGTCCTGATTCAACTACAAGGGAACCAGGAATCACAATCAATTTAAATTACAAGTTATGTACAGAATGTATTTAATATGAATATTGTAGTGACATATATTATTACAAATGTTCTATGTGTGTCAGTTGTGTAGTAGTAAAATGAGGTAATACTGGTTTTGTTTTGTTCAAGCTCTGTTGGTATTTGTCATCATGACTTCAATAGTTTGTCTTTAGGGACCAGTATTGGAGATGTTCACAGTTCCTGATTTTAAGACAAGTAAATTCCCCTCTTAATGTTAATTTTAAAAAGTCAGTTCAAGATGAGGGGACATAATGTTGAGCTCAGCTGGCCAATTCGCTTATCTGGCGTGATGGCGGCAGGAAAGGACTCCTCTGCTCGAATTCTCCTCTGGGTTCAGGAGACACCTCACTGATAGCTAAAAAGACCAAGGAGTATGCTGTCCGACTCAGGATTCAGCAAAGCTCTGACTAGGTGCTGCTCAGTACCATCAAGACCACTGTCCCACAATTCATACGAATAACACAGATACGTTGATTAGCAATGAATTCTGGCACAAACTGGCACAAATTTCCATCTGCTTCAACGCACTGATGCTTTATCAAGCTATTTTAAACAAGTGGTTTCGAACTAACGCTCCCAAGTGTGTATATCAGCGAGTCTGACCAATGAGCCCCGTTTCGACAAGTGTTTGAAAAAATGTTACCTTTCCCCGTTCCCCTAACAACCAAGATAGTATTTATAGCCCGACCAATCGTGGTTAGGCTTTCATTTGTTGCGCTCCAATCAATTTGGAGTTTACATGGTAGGCTATTTCTGTAACGTAAATTTTTTTCAAACACGTTAAAAAAAAATCTTATGAGCAGAAATGATTTTATGCTGTCAGGCACCCCCAATATTTTATTTTGGGTATAATTTATTAATTCCTGGACTATTTGCGTAACGTTTTACATATTATTTGTCAGCAAGCCCTAAGGAACCCAAAAATACAAATTTAAAGGAGCTACGTGGCTGCGTTCAAAATATGCAATTTCTTTTACCTCCTGTTTCGAAGATGTTCTGTCTGGGTACTGTTATGTGTTCAAACGTAAACCCATCTATTGTTATCTTTTCTAATAAGAGTCTGTTATGATTTATAAACCTAACTCTGGGAAAGGGTAGTGTATTTTATCACTGTCCGTCTGAAAAAAAATTAGTGCATGTAGACTTACACGCGTGATGGCAGCATTTGCGTATCGTTGTTAGGCTTCATATTTACCTAATAATTTATATATGTGGATTAGAATATTTCATGACACTTACTGATAGGTGAATCACTACTCAACAATTGGCCTTACAGCTGTCAGTCAGCATTGGTAGTGCAAATGCAGTTATAAAAACTCTCGGATTTTCTAAGGTTTGCGCAAGATGGGTTCCTCGAAGTCTCACAAATGACCACTGATTGCAAAGGAAAGCAATTTCTTCTGAATTGTTGGAGCGTTTCAATGCTGATGGAGAGAACGTTTTGGCTAAGATCGTTACAGGTGACGAAACCTGGGCACATCATTTTGAACCTGAGACAAAAAGACAGTCAATGGAGTGGCATCATCCGCAATCACCACGAAGAAAGAAATTCAAGACAATTCCTTCAGCTGAAAGGTCATGATCACTGTCTTTTGGAACATTGAAGGTGTGATTCTTGTGACGTTATGCCAAGAGGAGAGACAATCAATTCGCAAGCTTACATTAAGACATTGAAAAAACTCAATCAACGTTTTCGCAGAGTTCGGCCGCACAAGAATCCAGCAGACCTGCTTCTCCTTCACGACAATGCGCGACCTCACACAAGTCTGGCAACACGGGAAGCAATCACCAAATTGGGTTGGACTGCACTACCCCATCCACCCTATAGTCCCGATTTGGCACCCTCTGATTTTCATCTATTTGGTCCACTTAAAGATGCACTCCGTGGGACAAGGTTTGAAGATGATGAAGGGGTGATTCATGCAGCGAAGAAATGGCTGCATGATCAAGGCAAAATCTGGTACGGGCTAGGAATACATGCACTTGTTTCGCGCTGGCATAAAGCCGTACAAGTTGATGGGGATTATGTTGAATAATACCGATGTTTACATGACATATCCATGTATATTGTGTATAAATTTCATGCTTTTTGATTAAACAGCTCCTAAGAAAAACGATGTGGTTCATTACTTTCTGAACGCCCCTCGTAAATAAATGGCCCTGCATATTTCCGGAAAGGGGGGGGGGGGGGGGGGGGGGGGGGGGGTGGCATCGGATGAGACGAAGAAAGAATATGACTACTACTCCTTCAGGTGTTTCACGTATAGTGACAAATATGTGGTTGTGAATGAGGCTGGCAACTATGATATGTAAAAATAGTTGCTATAGAAATCAATGCTGCAAGAGCATGTGGCCGCTTGGTGCAGACGTCCTCTACAAAGGGGACCAGCTACAGTGGCAGCTCCATACTCCATAAGGAGGCAAACAAAGGAACATGATGATGATACTGATAATCAATCAATCAATACCCTTTAGCTCCCCAAGGAGCATAGGCCTTCAACAAACACATGCCAAGTCTTCCTGTCCCGTGCCATCCACTCAAGTTCTTTCCATGTTTTCCTCATCATTTTCACCTCCATATCCAGTTCTCTTCTCCATGTGTTTTTTTAGTCTACCTCTGCCTATCTTTCCCTGTGGATTCCAGAACAAAGGACTGCCTTGTAATGCTGTCAACAGGTTTCCTCAATATGTCCTATCCATCGCCAGCGTCTTCTTCTCAACTCTTGTTCCACTGGCACTTGTCTGGTTCTTGTCATCAATTCCACATTTGTGACTTTGTCATACCATTTCAGTCCTTCGATTCTACACAAGCACCCGTTTATAAAAGTCTGTAGTTGTGAATAAGGCTGGCAATGGCGACATGTAAAAATAGTTGCTACAGAAATCAATGCTGCAAGAGCATGTGGCCGCTTGGTGCAGACGTCCTCTACAAGGGGGGACCAGCTACAGTGGTGGCTCCATACTCCATACTCCTCCATAAGGAACAAAAAAAGGAACATGATGATGATGATACTGATAATGAATAACTAAATATAGACAAACTAAAAGCATCAGCGTGTAACCAGACGCATTAACAACTTTTTTTCCATATTGAACACAATCATAATACCTGAACAAATGTGTTACATGCTGAAAGTTTCTTTGGGCACAAATAACATACACAGGAGCATCAGGCCTTCAACCACCCAGGGAGCATTGGCCTTCAACCACCCAGGGAGCATTGGCCTTCAACCACCCAGGGAGCATTGGCCTTCAACCACCCAGGGAGCATAGACCTTCAACCACCCAGGGAACATTGGCCTTCAACCACCCAGGGAACATTGGCCTTCAACCACCCAGGGAGCATTGGCCTTCAACCACCCAGGGAGCATTGGCCTTCAACCACCCAGGGAGCATTGGCCTTCAACCACCCAGGGAGCATTGGCCTTCAACCACCCAGGGAGCATTGGCCTTCAACCAACTTATGCCAAGATTTCCTGTCCCGTGCCATCAGCGCCAGGTTTTTCCATGTCTGTCTCCAGTTCTCTTCTCCACGTGTTCCTTGATCTCCTTCACCCTCTCTCTTACCCGAGGGGTTCCAGAACAATGTGTGTCCTTATCCATCACCAGTGTCTTCTTGTCATTCCTTGATCTACTGGCACTTGTCTGGTTCTTGTCATTCCTTGTTCTACTGGCACTTGTCTGGTTCTTGTCATTCCTTGTTCTACTGGCACTTGTCTGGTTCTTGTCATTCCTTGTTCTACTGGCACTTGTCTGGTTCTTGTCATTCCTTGTTCTACTGGCACTTGTCTGGTTCTTGTCATTCCTTGATCTACTGGCACTTGTCTGGTTCTTGTCATTCCTTGTTCTACTGGCACTTGTCTGGTTCTTGTCATTCCTTGTTCTACTGGCATTTGTCTGGTTCTTGTCATTCCTTGTTCTACTGGCACTTGTCTGGTTCTTGTCATTCCTTGTTCTACTGACACTTGTCTGGTTCTTGTCATTCCTTGTACTACTGACACTTGTCTGGTTCTTGTCATCCCTTGTACTACTGACACTTGTCTGGTTCTTGTCATTCCTTGTACTACTGACACTTGTCTGGTTCTTCTCATCCCTTGTACTACTGACACTTGTCTGGTTCTTGTCATTCCTTGTACTACTGGCACTTGTCTGGTTCTTGTCATTCCTTGTTCTACTGGCACTTGTCTGGTTCTTGTCATTCTTTGTTCTACTGGCACTTGTCTGGTTCTTGTCATTCCTTGTTCTACTGGCACTTGTCTGGTTCTTGTCATTCCTTGTTCTACTGGCATTTGTCTGGTTCTTGTCATTCCTTGTTCTACTGGCACTTGTCTGGTTCTTGTCATTCCTTGTTCTACTGGCACTTGTCTGGTTCTTGTCATTCCTTGTTCTACTGGCACTTGTCTGGTTCTTGTCATTCCTTGTTCTACTGGCACTTGTCTGGTTCTTGTCATTCCTTGTTCTACTGACACTTGTCTGGTTCTTGTCATTCCTTGTTCTACTGGCACTTGTCTGGTTCTTGTCATTCCTTGTTCTACTGGCACTTGTCTGGTTCTTGTCATTCCTTGTTCTACTGGCACTTGTCTGGTTCTTGTCATTCTTTGTTCTACTGGCACTTGTCTGGTTCTTGTCATTCTTTGTTCTACTGGCACTTGTCTGGTTCTTGTCATTCCTTGTTCTACTGGCACTTGTCTGGTTCTTGTCATTCCTTGTTCTACTGGCACTTGTCTGGTTCTTGTCATTCCTTGTTCTACTGGCACTTGTCTGGTTCTTGTCATTCCTTGTTCTACTGGCACTTGTCTGGTTCTTGTCATTCCTTGTTCTACTGGCACTTGTCTGGTTCTTGTCATCAGTTCCACATTAGGGATTTTGTCATACCACGTCAATCCTTCTATTCTATGCAAGCATGAATTTAAAATTAAACTAACTTACTCTTATACCACTTCAAGTCTGCAACAGGATTCCCACCTACTGATAAACATGTCATTCTTTCGAGGTCGCCTGCTCTCATTAATTCTCTGTGGCCACTGATCTCCGGCTGGTTGGGTGGATCTGTTCAGGAAGACACATTATGTTTAGTAACTTACATACTGGGTTGTCATAGAAAATAGCGACCCACTGCTGTGAAAATATAATGAAAAAATCATATGAAAATATAATGAAAAAAATCACGAAGTGAAAATACGATGAAAAAATCATGTTAAAATATAATGGAAAAAAAATCATGTGAAAAAATCATGTGAAAATATAAAGAAAAAATCAAAAGTGAAAATATATTGACAAAATCATGTGTAAATATAATGAAAAAATCATAACGGAAAATATAATTAAAAATCAAAAGTGAAAATACCATGAAAATTTATAAGTGAAAAATGCAATGAAAAATTCATAAACAGCCCTGAAGTGCTAGTAAATCTTCTTGTAACGCTAGATGGCAACAGTGAAACATTTTTATCTGCAATTCTCTTCTCAATGAGTTTTCTTTTGTCTTCTCCACCTCTCTTACCCAGGGGATACCAGACCAAGTACTGCCTTGTAATGATCTCAACAGGTTTCCTCAACAAGTGTCCTATCCATCGCCAGAATCTTCTTCTCATCTGTTTCAATGGCAGTTGTCTGTTTCTTGTCATCAGTTCCACATCAGTGGCCTAATCAGATTACTTCAATCCTTCTATTCCATGCTATCACCTTTTTATGAAAGTCTTAACTTCTTAACTATTTTTCTTGTTTTCTATGCTTCAGAGCCATTTGTTGTTGTTTAACTGGGACTGCTGACCTTCTATATCTTTTGCAGCCAATAGCAAGTTGAAGTCTCATTGGTATTATCTACACTGTAGATCTAGGCTTCTTCCTGTGGTTTTTCTGCCATTCTGAAACGTGTTGAGATGAAGCTATGAGCTACAGTTTCTCCAGCTTGGCTTGCACTTAAAGGATCATGACATCTAGTCCCAAGCTAGGAAGAAGAAGCGTGTGACATACTGTGCATTCCCAGCCATTCCACGGGGCTCTCCAAACACTTACTTACTTAGTCGTTCCCCTTCTACCGTGAGGTGTAGAGGTTTGGAAGAGAGAGCGCCAGACTATCCTATCGGCTGTCTTCCTCCTGGCCTGGTTCCATTCTAGTCCTCGGTCCTTCAAAGATTGTCTAATGTTGTCCTCCCAGCGGACTCTGGGTTGTCCTCGGGGTCTGGATCCTTGGCTCTTTGT
Source organism: Oreohelix idahoensis (assembly GCA_024509875.1). Lineage (NCBI taxonomy): Eukaryota > Metazoa > Mollusca > Gastropoda > Stylommatophora > Oreohelicidae > Oreohelix > Oreohelix idahoensis. The sequence goes on from JAMPIV010020381.1 coordinate 165,780, forward strand.
TTCCCATGCTTGTCGTGGTATCCGATCTTCTCCCATTCTGCAGACATGGCCAAACCATCTTAATTGGGACTGGCTCTCCAAACACGCAGAGATAAAATACTGTGCTCTGGTTCTTCGCTCTCCCAAGGAATTGTCAACGTCCTAAACAAAGCCACTTCTCAGCCCAGCCCTGCCTATCATGGGTCCATTGTGAGATCATGGGTCCATTGTGAGATCATGGGTCCATTGTGAGATCTTCCTTGCATGCAGTCAACGTGGTAAAAGTCAGAGTTACGTCTAGGTCTCAAGTGACTCCTCCAAGCTTAGTGTGCACTGCAGGGTTCTCAACATGTTTCACCACAGTTCAGAGCCATACAATAGGACTGACTTGACATCTGATTTGAAGATTCTGATTTTTGTTTTTGACTTGATTTCTTTTGATTTCCATACATTTCCCAATGCAATGAAATCTTCTCTTGCCTTCTGAATTAAGTAAATGATGAAAAGGTATTATTTACTGATCTTAGCCATAAGGTGACTATGTGATTGTTCAATGATTTTTGTAATTGTGAAAAAAATAAAACTGGCAAAAATGTGATACAGTAGAGTGGAGGAGAAAAAAAAAAAAGACAAGAAAAACTTATGTTAAGGCCACAAGACCTTTGTCAGGAACAGACTAACAGAAACAAAAAGGAAAGAAAGTGCCCCAAGGTAGGTTTTTTTCTTGTCTTTTGTCCTAGCGTTCTCTTTGTTACATCATGAGATTCCTTACTTTTCAGCATTCTCTGTTACATCATGAGCCTCTTTACATATTGTTTTTCTATGTCTTCTTAGAGACCATGGGGACTACAAAGGATACACACACACATACACCATAATAGAAACACCAGTACTTACACAGTACACTCAGGGTGAGGGTGTCTGTCACTGTCTGACCAAATTCTGGGTTACTAGCCTGACAGGTGAATACACTGTTGTGGTCTTGGTGGCCTACTGTGGTCCTCACCTGTGACCTGGTGACGTAACCGCCTTCAGGTGAAGCTGTGTAGGTTTCTGTTTCAGTTAAGAACAAATTGTCATTCCTATTAAAAAAACTGGAACTGAAAATTGATAGAGCACAAATGCAAAACCAGAAACTTTGTAAGTACCGCCTGAGTAAACTTTTTTTTTTCCCCTTTAGGTTTCTGCTTTGTTGTGGCAAGGCATGTTCTTTTCAACTTAGACCGAAGTCCATCACTTCTATCACAGCACATCTGCCATTTAAAACATAAGTGAACTCTGTCAACTCTGGTACAGTTTTGATAAATACTAGGCACCAAAAAAAGGACTACTTGTGTTTATATGCTGGCATTGCAAAGGCCGGAAACGGAACGCTAATACCTGCAGCCTTGATAAATACTTAGCCCTGAAAAGGACAAATAATATCTATCCTTGTAGGAGGATGAAGCCTTGATAAGGGCTAGCCCTGAATAGGACTGCTAGCTGTGCCCATGCTGCATTTGCTTACATGTTCATTAACACTTTTTTAAACTGGTGGTAGGGGTTGCATGCCAATGATCTATGCAATGAAGACAATTTAACATTCACTGATAGCAGTAATAACTACAGTGAATATTCTCCTATGCTACAAACATACACCCCTTTGTGACCCCCCTCTATGGTAGAGGATATCCAACTCCTGACTTTACATCACCCGCCAATTAGTGGGTCTAGTGCGACCTCTACCAATGTTGAGCCCACTGAGCTGGGGAAGTCCTTTGGGGTTTTGCAAGAAAGCCAAAAAAAAAACTAATTTCCCCAAATGTCACAAAGGTAAAGAGTAAAAACTAAAAATCCCTAGGGCTGGAACGAAAAAACGAACAAAGACATAATAAATAACAAATGTGAAAGCTGTTTTTTTTTTCATCTATTACCTGTGACCTCATTCCTGGGAATCTGTCTGTTTTTAGCAAACCAGATTATGGTTGCTTTTGGGTTTGAATTGGAGGACACACAGGTCAAGGTCACAGTTCTCCCTGCTTGGATGGGCTCTTGAGCTCCTGAGATTTTGACGCTGGTTGGTGGAACTGAAGCACACAATGGTTAAAGTTAATGCTTGCGTACACAAAGTAGATGCAGTTAAGTTAACATAACAGCTAACATTTGCTTACTCTTTCTACTCCACGAGCTGTTCAGCATGATGAGACAGGGTACATTATTTTCCTTACTGCCACCTGGTATACCCGCCTATTTGGTTATAGCTAGATTTCCTCATATCTGAACATTATACAACATCAAACTTTTTTTTTTATATAGTTATCACTTCACAATTTTACTCAGCCAGTTTACAGCACCTTCATCATACTCATTTATTTTCAGTTTCCAGTTGTCTTCTCCGTGGGTTTTTTTGTTGGGCTCCCTCTATCTTTCTTACCCTGTGGATTCCTGACCAAGGACTGTTTGGTAATGCTTTCAAAAGGTTTCATCAGTGCATGTCCTATCCACCGCCATCTTCTTCTTCTCATTTCCTGTTTCACAGTCACCAGTCTAGTTCCTGTCATCAGTTCCACAGTAGTGATCTTGGCATATCATTTCAATACCTTCCACTCTATGCAAGCACCCCTTTATGAAAATCTGTGCCTTCTTAGTTTCTGTATAATTGCTTCAGTAAATCCACACTACTCAGCTAAGTTTATATTTCTTGTCTCTGTTTTCTTATTAGTTATATTTCAAGTTAAAAAAAAAAAAATGTTTTAAGTGATCTCGATGTCACTGGATAAAGACATTCATACTGTATCAGGAACCTGTTTTTTTTTAATCGCATTCCATAAAGTTGCTAAGCATGTACTTATGCCTGATACTGTACTTCTGAGTACAGCTGTGTACAATGAAATTAAACTAAAGAATTTTAAGAACAGAATATTATTTAGATGAAGATAAAATAATGGAAGAACAAAGAATAAGATTCTAGCTCTACTGGCCTACATGCAACTTTGACCTGTTAAGCCAGAGCGGTCATATTTAGGCTTCTGGGGGGCATAATCACTGTTAATTGACCAGAATTGAAGGAGTTGATAAACAGGTGTGAACTGATGAACGGAATAGTGGATTCAGCCGTAGGTTGAGATCAAACAGACTAAAGAAGAGGAAAGTAAGAAAGGTGGAAGGAAAGGAGTGAGTCAGAGAGGCTCAGAAGAGAGACAGACGGCATGATTTCAGGAAAAAAATTGGAAATGAAAATGCAGATCAGATTAATAGAATTAGAGAATAGTTCTACTGCCTCAAACTCCACAGGCATATCCCTTTGACTGCAGGATGAATTAGTCAACTAAACAGCACCAATAGGCACTCTTTACTTCCCTCTGGAGCCATTCTCAGAAAAGCAGTTTAAAAAAAATATATATATATATATATATATATGCAACTTACAATGTTCCCAATCTAACAACTAACTACTTTCACCAATAAGGTCACATGATGATGACAAGAACTACAATCCTGACGGACACAATCTGACAGGAAATCAGTACTAAAAATTACATAAACTCACAGCTGACTTTCAATGTGTATTCTGCTGCCAGTGGCGTGGTAACAACCAAATTTATCACCTGGCACAATCAAACAACTAACTACTCCGATCAGTAAGGCCACATAACAATGAAAATAACTACAATCTTAAACTTACAGTTGACTTTCAATGTGTACTCTGCTGTCAAAGGAGTGGTAGCAACCAAATTTGTCACCTGGCACCTGTACACAGCGTTGTTATCTGTAGAGCTCACTCGAAAAGTGTATTCATTGATGGAACGGCCACCGCCACTTGTGAAGCTCCAGTCAACAGGCTCATTGTTGCGGTACCAGGTCACCGTGCCAAGGGGATTCCCTCCTGCAGATGTGCAGGTCAGGACAAGTGTGTCGTTGATGCTGACCACCCTTTCACTGTAGCCTGAGATTTCTGCTGGTCCTGGAGGGACTGTGGATCAATGTCAATGGAAACTAATGTAAATTTCACATGACTTCCTTAGACAATGTCTTGGACAAGCTACCTCAGTGTCCAATTCCAAGCATCTACAGATCTAGCTAAGTGACCTTTTACTTGTTCCAAAGTTTTGTTCATTATTTTTTTTTCGTTTCGTTGGTTATTTACTTTCTTGTTTCGGTATTTCTTTCAGGTTTTACGATTTTCTTGCATTATTATTGTTCTTTTTTCGCTCATCACTGTGGTTGTTTACTTTTTCCATCTGCTTGTATCGCTCATTTGGTGTATGTTTCTCATCATCATATGTTTTTGTAGTACCTATATGTAATTCTAGTCCTTGTCACCTGTTTGTAACTATGGCTGACGAAGGGTAAAACCCGAAACGTCCCTTGTTTCATGTGAACCGTTAATTTGTAGAACTGATTCAATACCGTTTTATTGGTTTATATACTTAAATTTCACATCACATTTTCTGTGAATACAACTAACAAATTTTTTAATATCTTACTGCAGAAATACAATTGTTGATAGAAACACCTGTTGATAGCATTACCTGACATGATAGCATTACCTGACATGATAGCATTACCTGACAGTCCCTATTCTGGAATCCTCAGGGTAAGAGAGGTAAGGAAGACCAAAGAACACGTGGAGAAGAGAACTGGAGACAGACATGAAGGGGATAAGAACACATGGAAAGACCTTGAGCAGACGGCACAGGACAGGAAGACCTGACATAAGTTTGTTGAAGGCCTATGGGAGTTGGGAGGTGAAAAAAGAAGAAGAAACGCTATTTTATGAAACCTTCTAGCAGTTATACGTCAAGGTGGCGTTACAAGCATGCATGTGTACAGCATATACTTTCAGTTCCTAATGGAGCATAGGCCTTCAAAAAACGTATGCCAAGTCTTTATGTCCTGTGCCAACAGCTCAAGGCCTTTATATTTCTTCTTCTTCCCCTTTACGTCTGCCTCCAGTTCCATTCTCCACGTGTTCCTTGGTCTCCCTCTCCCTATCCTTCTCCGGGGATTCCATAATAAGGATTGCCTGGTAATACTATCAACAGGTTGTCTCAATGTTTGCCCTATGCATCTCCAATGTCTTCTTCTCATCTCTTGTTCCACTGGCACTTGTCATCCGTTCCACATTAGTGATCTTGTCATGCAATGCTCGTGCACATACCCACATACAATTTCTCAGTCACTCACTCTTTCTTTCTTTCCCCCGTTATCTTATTCTCATACACTCACTAACTCTTATTTGGTACAGTGCAAACCGCTTAAGGTGATCTCGGATGTGGCGAATTTCTGTTGTGAAGAACAATTTGTTTATCCCCGGCAATTTTTCTTCTTTGTCTTTGTAAAAAATGTCCGGTTAAGCGGAATCCGTTTATCACGAATTTTTGGATATGCCGAACGATTAAACGTGTCCCGACTATATAATTTGATCTGCTTAAGACGAACTTTTTTTCAAATACAGTACCTGGACATTTGTACAACTTTTCGGCTATTTTCGGAAATTGCGCGCTTCGTCGGTGTTAGAATTTGAGTTATTTCCCCTCTAAAAATGGCTGAAAAGTTAAAATCCATATCTTTGAAAAGAAAGATTGAGCTATTACAAGAAGTGGAAAATAGTGGCAAAAAGAAAATGGAAATAGCAAAGGAATTCGACATTCCAAAATCAACGCTTTCAGGAATCATAAAAAATAAGGATCAGTACAGAAAAATGTTTTATGGTGGACAAGTTGATTGTCACAGAATGAAGAACCGAAAAGCGGCGTGTGATGTGGTTGACACGGCACTCCTAAAACGGTTCACCATGGCGAGATCAGCAAATGTTCTTGTAAATGGACCTATATTAACTGCAAAGGCAGAAGAGTTAGCACTTCTGGAAGGTCGGACTGGCTGGAAATGTAGTCCTGGCTGGTTGGGTCTTTTAAAAAACGGCACAACATTACTTACAAAGCCGCGGTAGCATAGTGGTTAGTGCACTGGCTTCCTAGCGCAGTAGTCTATGGTTCGATCCCCAGATGAGGTGGGAATTTTTTAGGCCACAAACGGGTACCAGAGCAACCATGTGAAGGTTAAGGCGGCCGGCGTGATGCCAACCACATCACCCCTAGTGTGCAGACGGTCAAGAAAATATGGGCCTAACACCATATTCCCAATATGCCTCAATGGGCGTGTAACGGGTTCCTTTACCTTTTTTTGTGTGTGGGGAAAGGCATTCTGTTAATGAAACGACTACCGAGTCATGGACGGAGGAGGTGCTAAAACCAGCCATGAGTAGGTATAATTCCGTTGATGTGTTTAATGCTGATGAAACTGGATTGTTTTGGAGATTGCTGCCTGACAATACTTTTTCCTTCAGAAATGAATAGTGTCATGGGGGGAGTGGATGGAAAGAAAGAATCACAATTGTTGTGTGTACAAATATGGATGGTTCAGATAAATTGCCATTACTTGTAATCGGTAAATTAAAAAATCCACGCTGTTTTAAAGGTTTGAAAAAATTGTGTGTTGATTATGCAGCTAATTCAATAGCCTGGATGACATCAGACATTTTCACCAAGTGGCTATATGCATTTGATCATTCTATGGAACGTCAACATCACAAAGTTCTTTTGGTGCTTTACAACTGTTCAGCCCACATAAATGTTCAAAATCTAAAAGCAACAGAACTTTTATTTTTACCAACCAAATGCGACATCCAAACTTCAGCCTTGTGACCAAGGTATTATTCAAAATCTGAAGGTTCATTATAGGTCAGCAATGTTGTCCAAACTTGTAGGTCACATTGATGCAGTACAGAGGAAAATTACAGACTTTTTCATTTAAGAGTGTGCAAATTCTAGAGATAATGATGACTGTGGGTTAACGGTACAAACTATTTCACAGTTGGAAGTTTCAATTGCATGGATAAAACTAACATGTATATAATGCCGGCTGGATGCCAAGATGATTTAATTTATCATTTCTTTGAATTTAAAGATGTCATGGAAAGACATTTTTATTAACTCAAGTACGGGTACTAAGATACAGAGGAAAATTGCAGCTTTTTCATTTCAAAGTGTAAAAAGTGCTGTTATTCTCTAGATATTTGTGCCAACTTTGTACATTAACAACACTTTTGGTGATTTACATATTTTCTGTGTCATACATATGTCATATTCAACGCTAATTCATTATTGTATTGTACGTTGTAAATGCATTACCATATGCTTGAACTCTTATCTGGATAAGAGGAATTTCTGATAAGAAGAACTATTTCTTGGGTCCCTGGTGAGTTCTCCTTATCAGGTCTGCACTGTATCTCACTCTCATTTTCTCATTCCATCGTTCTTTTTCACAACTGATGTCTCACTTCACTCAATTAGACTAGGAGTCTCTGGTGATTTTCTTTCTCTGTCTTTTATTGATAAAGATAAGATAATATGAATCATCACTCACCAAGGGCCACAGGTCAAAGGTAAAGGTAGTCCAATAGCAGATACTGCCATAGGGGAGTGAAGTGTTAGAGACTTCTCTATACTAGGTCCAGCATCCAGAGGTGGGGGTTACCAGTTCCCTTTCCTCGCTGCCTTTTCCTTCCCTAACTCAAACGCAAAGTCAGGTACCCATTTACAGCTGGGTAGACTGAAGCGTGTCGATGCCGTGAATCACACCCGGCACCTTTGCTGCGAGAGACCAGTGTTCTAACCACTCTGTCAATGGGACACAGGCCTTCAACAAAAACATGCTAAGTGCTCCTGTAATGTACCATCAGCTAGAGGTCTTTCTGTGTCCTCCTCCTCATTGTTATTTCTGTCTCCAGTTCTCTTCTCCATGTGTTCATCTTTCTACCTCTATCTCTCTTACCCTGGGGTATTTCAGGAGAAGCACTGGCTTGTAATGCTATCAACAGGGTTCCCCTCCTATCCCTCCCCAGCTTCTTCTCAAACACTAATACAAGTCCAGATATCCTGCTATTCAATCTCACCTGTGGTTAAAAAACAAAAAAACATCAACATAATTTAACCAACAGGACTGAACTTACATAATATACTGAGAGTAACAGATGTGGTCAGTGGTGGGCCGAAGACAGCGCTGTTTCTAGCCTGACATTTATACACTGCTCCATTCTCTTCTTGATGGTTAGCTAAAGATATTGTGATCGTGCTACTGGCAGTCTCCCTTTTATCAACAGCATTTGACTCTGACCCATACCTGACATTATCTGTGACCTGAAATGGAAGACAAAAGATGTCAAGTAAGTAAAAAATTAAAAAAAAAAAAATTAGAAACTTAAATACCACAAAAAAATATTTATAGAATGTGCGATTCCTATTTACACACATTGGGATTCTCAACGGTGCTATAGAGCTCATGCACTGTGCCGAGATCCTCCTTGTGTGATCTAAGGGAGCAGATCGTAACACTAATGGAGTTATCAGTGTGCAATGAAGATAGTCCTTAAAAACCAAACCAAACCATACCAAACAAAACAAAACAAAACAAAACAAAACCAAGTCAAGAAGAAAATCATCTTTTCATTTTTTGCTCCATAAGGATGGTGAAATCATCATTGTAGCTGGTGCCCTTGCTGAAAGTCTTCATCATAGCTTTCATATGTTCCTACAGCAATGGTTTTTATAGTATTCATTTCATTCATAACCCTCCACTCCCAAAGGAGCATAGGCCTTCAACAAACACATGCCAAGTCCTCCTGTCACGTGCCATCATCTCAAGTTCTTTCCACGTTCTCCTCATCAATTTCACCTCTGTTTCCAGCTCTCTTCTCCATGTGCTTCTTGGTCTACCTCTGCTTCTCTTGCCCTGGGGGTTCCAGAACAAAGGACTGCCTTGTAATGCTATCAACAGGTTTCCTCAGTGTGTGTCCTATCCATCGCCATCGTCTTCTTCTCATCTCTTGTTCCACTGGCACTTGTCTAGTTCTTGTCATCAGTTCCACGCTGGTAACCTTGTCATACCATTTTAATCCCTCTATTCTATGCAAGCACCCATTTATGAAAGTCTGTAGCTTTTTGGTAGTTGTCTTTGTTGATCTCCATGTCTCAGAGCCATACAATAGTACTGACTTTATATTTGAGTTGAAGATTCTTATTTTCATGTTGGATCCGATTTCTCTTGATCTCCATATATTTCCCAATGCAATGAAAGCTCCTCTTGCTTTTTGTATTTTTATTTTGATATCACTGTCTGTCCCTCCAACTTTGTCTATATTGCTGCCAAGATATGTGTACGATTCTACGTCTTGTATTAGTATTTCTTCAATTTCAACCCTGCATTTATTCTCATTATTTTTGTCTTTTCACTGTGTATTTTAAGACCCAATTGCTGTGACCTCTCATTGAGTGTTTTCAATTTGTCCTGCATCTGATTACGGTTATGGGACAGAAGAGCCAAGTCATCAGCAAAATCCAGATCATCCAACTGCTTAGTCAGAGTCCATTGGATTCCATTTCTGTTGTGTGTTGTCGATGATCTCATAACCCAGTCTATTGCTAGTAAGACAAGAAATAGTTTTTGTAGCAATCAGTTTTAAATGGTGAGGCTGCCAGCCTTATGCACAACCTCATATTAGTCACCTCATATTAGTCACCTCATACAACATGCCTGAGGGGGCAGTTGTCTTATTTTTGTCTCTGTCTCCTTAGAGACCCCCAGGTACTACATGGAACAACGACAAGAACAGGAATGACTAATTCTACATTTGTGCAATGTAGTTCTGGTGGTCACTATGGAAACAAAGAAAGAACAAGATTGGTGCTATGTCCATCACTTGATAGAAGGGACTCGAACGAACGAACAAACTTTATTTTCAAAGGGTTGAGAATTGGGCACGCTGGCCCATCTGACATTCTGCCCTTCCTTTTTCTCACCTTTCATACTGAATTCATTTATTCCCATATGGTAATTAAAAGGTACTCGTTGGACATAAACGGCCACACTAGACAACAGAAAAGAAAATATAAGTGATATTCGTCTTCCACTACACATTACTGGACACAAGTATTTCGGCCTTTATTTGGTCTATACTTGCTGATAGGAAAGTTATATTAGTGATTGCGACTGTAAACTGTCTGGGTCGTCCACGGGTCCTATATACCATAGCTGTGTGAGTGTCATGAGAATGACCTCGGCCAATAATGCACTTTTTTTGGGGTGCAAAATTGGCTGAGCATCCTTTCACAATGTACTGTCACAGCAAGGCGATGGCGCCGTTTGGTTGGTCCTAGGTTCGATTCCTGGTAAGCCTATCACTTATATTTTATTTTCTGTTGTCTACTGTCATCCTTTAGTGTCATCCAAGAAGAGAATAGGAATGGCCAAAGCTACATTCAACAACATGAAACATATACTGACATCCAAACAGTTATCTCACAAATTAAAACTGAGAATTATAAAGTGTTATATATATTCTGCATTTCTGTATGGTGCAGAAACATGGACGATGAATAAGCATTTGGAAGAAAGAATTGAGGCTCTTGAAATGTGGATATATAGAAGAATGGGGCGTATCTCATGGAAAGAGATGAAAACAAATAAGGAGGTCCTAGAAAATCTAGGTATGAAAAGAGAACTAATGAGGGAGGTCAAAGTTCGGCAGCTAAAATACTTTGGCCACATAAAAAGGCATAACACCTGGCAGAAGACCATAACAGAAGGGAGAGTTGAAGGCAAACGTGCAAGGGGAAGACAGCGCTATAAGTGGGAAGATAACATCAAGAGATGGACAGGAAAGAGTCTATCAGAGTGCACCACCAAGACAAGAGACAGAAGACGTTGGAGATCCATTACAGCCAACCTTCGTTGTGCAGATGGCAACTGATGATGATGATGAACGAGTACCTGTTAATTACTTTTATTTATTTATTTACTAATTTATTTACTGTTCACAGGACTCAAGGTTTCCTCCATTATTTAAAATCAATGTAACACAACCATTAAACTATCACTCTTAAACGAATAGACTAAAACAAAACTATAAGACTCTAACATAACTATTGAATGATACTAATCTTCAACAAGTAAGACTAAAACATAATTATAAGATTATAACATAACTATTGAATGATATAAATCTACAAGTAAGACTAAAACATAATTATAAGATTATAACATAATTATTGAATGATATAAATCTACAAGTAAGACTAAAACATAATTATAAGATTATAACATAACTATTGAATGATACAAATCTACAACAAATAAGACTAAAACGCAATTATAAGATTATAACATAACTATTGAATGATATAACTATAACATAACTATTGAATGATATAAATCTACAACAAATAAGACTAAAACGCAATTATAAGATTATAACATAACTATTGAATGATATAAATCTACAACAAGTAAGGCTAAAACATAATCATAAGATTATAACATAACTATTGAATGATATAAATCTACAACAAGTAAGACTAAAACATAATTATAAGATTATAACATAACTATTGAATGATATAAATCTACAACAAGTAAGACTAAAACATAATCATAAGATTATAACATAACTATTGAATGATGTAAATCTACAACAAGTAAGACTAAAACATAATTATAAGATTATAACATAACTATTGAATGATACTAATCTAAAACAAGTAAGACTAAAACATAATTATAAGACTATAACATAACTATTGAATGATATAAATCTACAACAAGTAAGACTAAAACGCAATTATAAGATTATAACACAACTATTGAATGATATAAATCTACAAGAAAGACTAAAACATAATTATAAGATTATAACATAACTATTGAATGATACTAATCTAAAACAAGTAAGACTAAAACATAATTATAAGACTATAACATAACTATTGAATGATATAAATCTACAAGTAAGACTAAAACGCAATTATAAGATTATAACATAACTATTGAATGATATAAATCTACAAGTAAGACTAAAACATAATCATAAGACTATAACATAACTATTGAATGACATAAATTTACAACAGGTAAGACTAAAACATAATTATAAGACTATAAAATAACCACTGAATGATATTAATCTGAAACAAATAAGACTAAAACATAACTATAAGACTGTAACATAACTCTCCATGATATTAATTTAAATCAAATAAGGTTGTAACATAACCACTGAATGCTGTACTCTAAAACAAATCAGGCTATAACATAACTACTGATTGGCAATCTAAAACAACTATCAACAACAATTAATTTAAAAGAAATTAGGCTATAACATAACTATTGGATGACAGAAGTCTAAAACAAAAACTGCTATAACATAAATACTGAAAGATAGTAATGTAAAATAAATAAGAAAAAACATAACCACTGAATGACATTAATTTAAAACAAATAAGACATAACATAACTACTGAATGACATTAATTTAAAAGAAATTATGCTATAACTTCTGATTATAACATAACTACTGAATGACATTAATTTAAAAGAAATTATGCTATACCTACTGATTGGCAATCTAAAAAGAATAAGGCTATGACCATAATTACTGACAATCTAAACCAAATAAGACTATGTGATAATTATTGACTATGACGGCAATGGATAGGACACATGTAGAGAAAAATGTATTGATAGTATTACATGGCAGGTCTTTTTCGGGAATCCCCAGGTAAGATAATTATAGGGAGACAGAAGGAGAAGAAAGCTGGAGACAGAACTTAATGAGATTTTTAATAATACTTCTAACGACCTTGAGAGGATGATACAGGACAGCAGGACCTGGAATAAGATTGTTGAATGCTTATGCTCCCTGACTTGAGGAAACCTGTTGATAGCATTACAAGGTAGTCCTTGTTCTGGAATCCACAGGGAAAGAGAGGCAGAGGTAGACCAGAAAACACATGGAATGGAGAAGATACAGAGGTGAAAATGATGAGGGAAAACATGGAAAGAACTTGAGCGGATGGCACAGTACAGGAGGACTTAGCATGTGTTTGTTGAAGGCCTTTGCTCCTCGGGGAGCTAAAGGGTATTGATTGATTGATTATGCCCCCTGGGGAGGATGATAACTACTGACTAACATTAATCTAAAATAAATACTTTCAATTGTTTGGCTATACATTATTGTTACCTTGACTCCGTTACGGAACCACTCTATCGTTGCTGCTGGCCGCCCATTGCGAGCCTCACAAACAAGATCTAGTGTCTGCTGAGTAAAGGGGACCTCAACTGTGGAGCCATTGTTGTAGCCCACGATCACCGGAGGCTCGCATGGCACTGTCAAAGAAAAAGCACTCTTGAAAATAATGTTACTGCTACCTAAGTGTTATGGTTCTTGCTAAAGCTTGGTGGGCTTACAGGTGTTAATGGAATGACCATTAGTCATTGAAGTTGGGTAGAAAAGAAGGATTAAAATGGTGTGACAAGATCAAAAGGCGTTGGCGCTGTTTGGTTGGTCCTAGGTTCGATTCCCGGTAAGTCTATCATGTAAATTTTCTTTTGTGTTGTCTGTTGTTATCCGTTATGTCCAAAGAGTGCCTGTTAATTACCTTTATTTATTTACTGTTCACAGGACTCAAGGTTTTGTTCATTATTTATTTAAGAGTTCACCCATCCGTGACATTAACCCACCTTTCTATTCTGTGTTATCTGTCTTCCACTACACATTACTGGACACAAATATTTTGGCCTTTATTTGTTCTATACTTGCTGATAGGAAAGTTATATTAGTGATTGCATCTATAAATTGTCTGTTTCGTCCATTGATCCTATATACCATAGCTGTGTGGGTGTTGTGAGAATGACCTCAGTCAATGATGCCCTTTTTTGTTGTGCAAAATTTGCTGAGCATCCTTTCACAATGTACTATCACAGAAAGGCGATGGTGCCGTTTTGTTGGTCCTAGGTTTGAAGCCTATCACTTATATTTTCTTTTCTGTTGTCTGGTGTCATCCTTTATGTCCAACGAGTACCTGTTAATTACCTTTAATTATTTATTAATTAATGACAAGGTCACCAATTTGGAACTGATGACAAGAACCAGACAGGTGCCAGAGGAACAGGAGATGAGAAGGCGATGATGACAATGGATATGACAAACACTCAGGAAACCTACTGATAGCATTACAAGGCAGCCCTTGTTCTGTAATCACCATGTTCACAGCAGTAGGGGGGGGGGGGGGGGTGTAATGACGATGATTGTTCATTACATAAGATGTGAGCAAGTGGATTTCAATGCTGTCGCTGAACATGATCAATGGTAAGCTGTCTAGACACAAGAGGACATACAGTGGTTCTAGCATCAAGGTGAGGCTTGCCATAAGTCCACCCATACTATCAGTGGTTCTCAGCCAGTTATTCATTAGCATCAAGTGTAACCCCAGCTGCTTGCAATAATGTTGCATATGTATGTGTTTTTATTATTATTATTATTTTTTGGTGGGAATGTGGAAAAATGGAACATCTACCACTCTTGCACTGAGGATTCCAGAACATGGACTACCTTGTAATGCTATCAACAGGTTTCCTCAATGTGTGTCCCATCAATCACCAGCATCTTCGTCTCATCTCGTGTTCCACTGGCACTTGTCAGGTTTTTATTATCATTTCCACATTGGTGATTTTGTCATACAATATAAATCCTTCTATTCTAAACAAACACCCATGGCAAAAGTATGTACTGTCTTGGTTGTTGCTTTTTTTTTTTGGTGTTGTTCTCCATGTTTCAGAGCCATACAAAAGAAGTGGCTTGACTATTGAGTTTTGTGATTTTTTGTATTAGGCATGATTTCCTTTAATTTGCATGTATTTCCCAATGCAATAAAAGCACCTTTTAAATATTTATTATTAGCATATAAAATAAAGATTTTTCACTTCAAAATATCTGCAGATTGATCACCAGAAACCTGTAAGGAGTGTGATAACTAACTGTCTCCAGAGATTTATCAATGACAATTCAATTCAAAAGTTCAAAAGGTTTTACAGACACTCAGCCTATATACCTAGGACTGTGAGAGTTGCCCTCGCCTGAAGTCTGTCATCACCTCCCCAGGGCAGGACTTGACACTCATACACGGCATCATCTTCAAGATGAGCATTCACAATCATCAGGTTAAATTCGTTTTCATGGCTTGAAGTAACTGAATATCTGTCGTAACCTGGGATTGTTCTGTTGAAACCTGAAACAACATTTTTTACAAATCACATGTATAGCTTGAACAGCATCATCTTCAAAATAAGAATTTATACAATCATGAGGTTAAACTTGTTTTCATTGCTCCAGGTAACAGAATATCTATCGTAAAATGGGATTGTTCTGTTGAAACAATAATTTTTTTTAATCACATGTATAGCTTTGACATCATCATCTTCAAAATCTGCAGGAAATGGTGTGGATCTACTGTCCTGCTCATGCAGGGGTACGCTGTTATGTGAGAGCTGACAGACTAGCATCAAGAGCACCCATAGTGGTGACACTGGATATGGATAAGGGAGAGATACTGAGAACAACTAATGAGCGCCTGTTAGAGAATGACACTGCAATAGATGAATGATCACGGTTAAGATTGTTGGAATTTGGCATAAAACGTAAGGCTAGCAGAGATGGACGTGTGCGAGGATGCATCCGTCGTGTATACAACCAGCGAGCTACAGGAACAGTTAGCACTCACACTCTTCAACATATACTAAGGGAGACTGAGCACCTATGGGTTTGCCTAAAGTGCAATGATGTTGATTCTGTTCAACAACAATAACATCTTCACAATAAAAGATTTTATACAATCATGAAGTAAAACTCGTTTTCATGGCTTGAGGTGACTAAGTATCTGCCACAACCTGGGAGTTTTCTTTCAAACATATGTGTAGCTTCAAAGATGATCCGATCTCTTACTTGATGATTAAACTTCTTACATCCATCCCACAGTTCCACAAAGATTTGCAGCCATGAAAATCTGGAGATAATCTTATACAGTAGTGTTTCTAAACATTTTTCTTTGACATGATGAACCCCTACAGAAGTGCAGCTAATTGCATGAACCCCCTTCCAAGAACTCATGTCACTTACTGGATACAAACTAGTTAAAATTCAGATATAGAGAAGTCATCTCGTAAACAGTTATGTATTTAAAAAAAGTATCATATGAACAATTGAGAACAACCCAGCTAGAGCCTATCAGATACAACATGCAAACCCTCTGAGGATCCACTGACCACATTGTTATAGAATACCTCAAAACTAACAGCTGAACCAGCATAAATCTCTACACTAGGTATAACAATCTGTTTCCTCCACATTAAAACAATCAATAAGGTTTTTAACAATTTGTAGAAGTAAAACACACACACACACAAAAACAAATAAAATTCTATATGACCTGCTTGTGATTACTGAATAAATTTTTAACACTTTTGTGAACATTTTTAAACATTTGTCATTTTTCAACAGCACTGTATTCGTCTTTTCTATCAATCTGAAAACAAATTTTGTTTATAATTAAAAAAAATGTGTGTCTTAGCCAATTATTAATCTTCTGTGTAACTCCAGATCCTTGAAACAAACTTGGCCTTTTTTGTTTTAATTCCTCATTCCTCAAAAGCAGTAGCTTCTTAAGTTTCTTTGAAAGTGTTTCAGGTTTGAAACAACAACAAATCTCTGCATCAACTACTTGGGTGGACTCAAGCTCCCTCAGGAGCATAAAAAGAAAGTAATGGTTATGATAACCCACTTGTAAAATTGACAAATATTAAGTTCATGTTCCTGTCATAACATTAACACTCTTTCTCATCTTCCTCTTCCTCTCTCTCATTCTCTTTCCCTATCTGTACCTCTATTCTCCCTGGTCTTACCTAAAGAGAACCCATCTTTTGTCCACTGTACAGCTCCCTTTCTGTCACCAATTACACATTTCAACACAGCAGTCTGACCACGGATAACATTTGTGTCCTTAGGAACCTCTGTAAAGTGCTGGACTCCATAAACTGTAAACAGTTTTAAGTGTGATAGCTAAATGTGACATAAAGAACTCCATATCCTGTAAACAATTTTAAGTGTGATAGCTAAATGTGACATAAGGAACTCCAAATACTGTAAACAGTTTTAAGTGTAATAGGTAAATGTGACATAAGGAACTCCATAAAATGTAAACAGTTTTAAGTGTAATAGCTAAATGTGACATAAGGAACTCCATATACTGTAAACAGTTCTGAATAAGATAACTAAATGGACAGATTATAAACTGTAAAAAAGTTTTAAATGAGATAACTGTGTGAGATAGTGGAATCAATATGAAGACTCCATTGGAAAAACCTGACATATCACAAAAAATTAAATCCGAGAAAAAATATATTGTAAACTTTCAAACGCTGTGATATAAAAAGGGATAGCCTGCTTTTTACGCTTCATTTACAAGTATTTGTAGAGGAATGCTTTTTCAAATATAATCTTCATTTCTATACCTTCTTCGACATATGCTTAATGTCTGAATGGCACTAACTCAGTTTTTATAAAAATGTGACGTCAGGTTTTTTCAATGGAGTCTTCATGTACTGTAAACAGTTTTATGAGATGTCTAAAAGTGATGGAGACATTACAAGGCAGTCCTTATTCTGAAACCCCCAGGGTAATAGGGGTACAGGGAGGCTGAACACATGCACAATATAACCAGAAACTGAAATGAAAGGGGTAAGGAAGACATTGAAGGACCTTGAGTGGATGGCACAGGAAAGGTAGATGTGATGTGAACTTTTCATGCAGCTGATGGGTAATGATGATGATGCCACAACCAAAGGTCCTCTTCTTCTCACGTGTCCAAAGACAGTCGACTGCTTTCTCCATTATCTTTGCAATTACGTTTCATTGTTAGTTAGCCAATCTCTGGTAATCATTAATAGTTCAGTCCACAGGATTCTTGACACTGTTCTAAGAAACCACGTTTATGTTGCATCAGATGATTTTTTCATTTGCTTGCTTAATGTCCAGGACCCTCTTTCCTTCCATAAAGCTGGTGAGATGTAACATTACTGCAGTTTTCCCTTGTGTACAATGACATGGATTTATTTGACAGGACTCACCCCATTCTGCTGAATGCTGTATTTAGCCTGGCATAATTTGTTCTTAATCTCAGAGACGGATTATACATATGATTTTATCAGTGTACCAAAGTAACAGAATGTGTGTGTATTTTAAATGTTATTTTTATTTATCATTAAACTGTATTCAGGCAGGATGTTATACTTGAAGATATCCAATGTTAATGTTTTCTTGTTCAGACTGAGTCCATTTTCTGTAAATTCGCCTCTTACTATATCCAAAATTTTCTATGTATTCTCCTTCTATTATCTGCAAAATTTTCTGTGTATTCTCCTTCTATTATCTGCAACATTTTCTATGTATTCTCATTATATTATCTGCAACATTTTCTATGTATTCTCCTTCTATTATCTGCAACATTTTTCTATTATCTCCTACATTTTTTATCCACTGTCCTACTAATATTTTATATGTATTCTCCTACTACTACATCCTAACATTTTATATGTATTCACCTACTACTACATCCTAAAATTTTCGATATATTCTCCTTCTATTATCTGCAACATTTTTATATTATCTCCTACATTTTTTATGCACTGTCCTACCATTACATCATAATATTTTATATGTATTCTCCTACTACTATATTCTAACATTTTCTGTGTATTTTCCTACTACTATATCCTAACATTTTCTATGTTTTCTCCTACTACTACATCCTAACATTTTCTGTGTATTCTCCTACTACTACATCCTAACATTTTCTATGTTTTCTCCTACTACTCCATCCTAACATTTTCTGTGTATTCTCCTACTACTCCATCCTAACATTTTCTATGTTTTCTCCTACTACTACATCCTAACATTTTCTATGTTTTCTCCTACTACTACATCCTAAAATTTTCTGTTTTCTCCTACTACTACATCCTAAATTTTCTGTTTTCTCCTACTATTACATCCTAAAATTTTCTGTTTTCTCCTACTACTACATCCTAAAATTTTCTGTTTTCTCCTACTATTACATCCTAAAATTTTCTGTTTTCTCCTACTACTACATCCTAAAATTTTCTGTTTTATCCTACTACTACATCCTAAAATTGTATGTTTTCTCCTACTACTACATCCTAAAATTTTCTGTTTTCTCCTACTATTACATCCTAAAATTTTATATGTTTTTTCCTACTACTACATCCTAACATTTTCTATGTTTTCTCCTACTACTCCATCCTAACATTTTCTGTGTATTCTCCTACTACTACATCCTAACATTTTCTGTATCCACCATTGTCTAACTAATATATACATAATATTTTCTACTGACCACTGTCTTCTTCAGCTGTGAGTGCTTCATCGTCAGTATAGACCAAATTATTAATGTTCCAACCTCCAATCCATATTCCTAGTTTGTCTTTAACCTCATGATGTTTTCAATGTCTAGAGCGAACATATCAGGTGAAAGAACACATCCTCTGTTTCACTGGTTTGAACTTACACCAGTGCTTCTTAATCTTTTACAGGTCTCACACCCCTTTATAACATCTTAAGAAGCCTCGCATCCCCTTATAACATCTTAAGAAGCCTCACATCCCCTTATAACATCTTAAGAAGCCTTGCATCCCCTTATAACATCTTAAGAAGCTTCGCACCCATTTATAACATCTTAAGAAGCCTCGCGCCCCTTGACATCATCTTAAGGGCATCCAATTATCGTGAATTATACCATAAATAAGAAAGATGATAAAAGTATGCTTTGAAAAATGTTATATACAAAATGTGACTAAGGTCTGGTATTTAATTCATGTTGCCACTGTTCCATTTTGTAGAAATACACCTGGAGTTCTATGTTTCATACTGTGGTTATAATGATTCACTTTCTAAATTATATGACATGTCTCACACCCCCAGAGGTTGGGTCTCACACCCCTAGAAGTTGAGTCTCACACCCCCAAAGGGATGCCTGCACGCCTCTGGTTAAGAAACCCTGGTGTAGTTATTATCCAATCTTACCGTGGATACTTATTTGCAATATATTTCTTGAACTCTACCAATATTTATGTTTTTTATCATTCTGTTGATCTCTTGATGTTTCATCTTGTCAACTGCTGTAGTATAATCATTCAAAGCGGCCAAGTATAATGATCTGGCCGCGGATCTGAGACACGATCGGTTCCTGCAAGGGTCATGGCTGTTGAGGTGGGCACAAGAGGGCTTGTGGCTGCATCAGTGTATGATTTATTGAAACTGTTGGGGCTGAGGGGACAGTCGAGAACAAGGGCAATGAAGAGGCTTAGTGAAACTGCCGAAAAGGCATCAGGCTGGCTGTGGAACAACCGCAATGGGCAATGGAAATCGTGACAGTAAACGCTGCGGTACAGAATACACCAGGATTTTTTCTAAGTCCACAATACGTTGAGTTTTTTGGTGTACTAGTGAAAGGGCTGTGACTGAGGGGCAACAGGTGGCGTATATTATAAGAGGTGTTAGGCACAGAATTTCAGTTGCTAGCGCCCAGTGGCTAGTTTCGTCGGCTTCGCGCAAGTGTCTCAGTGTGTGTCCTTAGTTGTGATGTGCGACGGAACGAACGGAATAATGTGTCTTCTCTTTTGGGTTCCTTAGGGCTTGCTGACAAATAATATGTAAAACGTTACGCAAATAGTCCAGGAATTAATAAATTATACCCAAAATAAAATATTGGGGGTGCCTGACAGCATAAAATCATTTCTGCTCATAAGATTTTTTTTTAACGTGTTCGAAAAAAATTTACGTTACAGAAATAGCCTACCATGTAAACTCCAAATTGATTGGAGCGCAACAAATGAAAGCCTAACCACGATTGGTCGGGCTATAAATACTATCTTGGTTGTTAGGGGAAACGGGGAAAGGTAACATTTTTTCAAACACTTGTCGAAACGGGGCTCATTGGTCAGACTCGCTGATATACACACTTGGGAGCGTTAGTTCGAAACGACTTGTTTAAAATAGCTTGATAAAGCATCAGTGCGTTGAAGCCAGCATATATTTTGCTAAATAAAAGCCTGGAAGATAAGCAGATGGGAATTTGTGCCAGTTTGTGCCAGAATTCATTGCTAATCAACGTATCTGTGTTTATTCGTATGAATTGTGGTAAGCTTGAACCATTCAATATCTTTTAATGAAAATTGAATGTGAATTGTTGATTTATGTCTGTATATATATGTGTAGTTCAGTGGCCAACGTGAGGTAAAGCCTGTAATGCTCCAGCCTGAACAGAGGGTGTCGGAGAGAAGTAAAACGGCATGGAATGGCCAAACAGTACACTGACACCTGGATGATTGACTAGAAAGAAATAATGCTGGAAGTGCAGAGGCGTAGTAACCATTAAGAAGGGTAATACTGGAATAAAGTATTTCAAATGAAGCTGACAGTTGGCCTAATGCTCTGAACTCAATGTTTGTGCTGTGTTGTGATCAATGTAACAAGAGAGTTTAAGTTAGTTATGAAGTAGAAGGTACATCCTTCTTGATTTCAGGGACAGTGGTCTTGATGGTACTGAGCAGCACCTGGTCAGAGCTTTGCTGAATCCAGTGTCGGACAGCATACTCCTTGGTCCTTTTAGCTATCAGTGAGGTGTCTCCAGAGCCCAGAGGAGAATTCGAGCAGAGGAGTCCTTTCCTGCCGCCATCACGCCAGATAAGCTAACTTGGCCAGCTGAGCTCAACATTATGTCCCCTCATCTTGAACTGATTTTGTAAAATTAACATTAAGAGGGGAATTTACTTGTCTTAAAATCAGGAACTGTGAACATCT